>PVKA01048253.1:0-13887 GCA_004027165.1 Ctenomys sociabilis
CTCTCCCTTTCCCTTTCCCTTTCTTTGGCAGAACTGGGGATTGAACTTAGGCCCCTGAGCTGCCAGGGAAGTGCTTATTCTACTGAACCATCTCCCTGGCCCCAGTATTTTCTGAAAGATACTACATTTCTTTTCTACAAAGAAGTTTTTGTCATCAGCAGAGAGTACAGAGGAACTGGGTGTGGTAGTGTACACCTGTAAGTCCAGGGTTGAGGAGGCTGAAGCAGGAGCACCACTGAGAATAAGGCCAGCTACATAGTGGACTACATAGGTCAAGGCCAGCCTGAAGTGAGACCTTGTGTTTAAAAAGAATGTACCAAGTAAGTCATGTTTTCGTCCTAGTTATTTCTCTCTTTAAGTTATATTTGACTCCTAGTACCACAAAAACGAGGAAACAAAGTTAAATCTGAAAACCAAATTTTATTGTTTATTTATTTTTTGTATTTTTAGGGAAAGGTCTACCGGGTGTTCAGTGTCTCACTACTAGATCAGACTCATAGTTGATCCACCTGTTTACAGCCCCCCAAGAGCTGGGATTACAGTCGCGAGCCACCACGCCCAGTCTCAATTGTGGTCTCAGCCCATTCTGGGGGCTGGGCTGGCATGGCAGGCCTGGGGATCGAACCCCCCCAGTCCCTGTGGCTGCTTGCAGGTGCTTTAATCTGCTGAGCTATTTGGCCAGCCCTTGAAAACTGAATTTTAGAAATACATTGATTTTATATTTCAGACTAACCAAATACATTTAACATTATTTGGAAGAAAGTTGTCGCTCTGATGAGTAATTACAAAGAAAGAGATGTCATGCAGCTGCGCTTCTTTGAAGCTCCGGTCTTGTTCTACACCCTGCAGTATGGCCTTAAATGGTGTCAGGCAGTCCTTAATCATTCCTTGTCCTTTTCTCATAACTGAGTTCTCTGCATTAAGCTGGGACTTCTGGTCCACTCTGTCGTGCCACTCACCCTTCCCTTCTACTTTTTTCTTTTTCTTTGATATTACTGGGAATTGAGTCCAGCCCTTTGTTTTGTTTTGAGACAGGGTCTGAATAAGTAGCTGTGTTACCCAACCCAGACCAGAACTTGCCATCCTCCTGCCTCAGCGTCTCAGAGAGCTGGGGTCACAGGAGAGCGCCACCACAGTGAGGAGGGAAAGCTCCTTGTCACTCTCCACTGAAGATTTATGTTTTACAGAGAAAATAGAGCCCATCAAATTATTACTATTTTTTTAATTTTAATTTTTATTTATTTATATTTATTTATTTTTGCCTCCCGCTCTTTGCTGTGGTTCCACAGGTGCGCATCACCGCGCCCGGGTTGCAGGCAGGGCCAGGTGGTGTACCACACCCGTTATCTGGGGCAGAGGCGGCATAGGGAACCAGGGATCGAACCCTGGTCCTTGTGTTTACCTATGCAAGCTTTTAGTCCGCTGAGCTATACCGCCGGCCCCGAGCCCATCAAATTAGAACGTCTCAATTTCCAGTCACTACTGCTACATGTCAGTGATACCAAGTATATATCATTTGCTGGTGTAAAAATTTAATAGTTTATGAAAGTTAAAAAATTAAAATCGAGTTTTCCTTTAACCTTAACTTTGATTTAGGAAGTTTATTACTTTATTAAACTAGTGTATTTTATATTAAGATAAAAGAAAAAATGCAGGTTTTGAAATATGTTCATTCAAATTGAATGGGTTTAGTTTTTTTAAACATCTGATTTCAGTTATGATTTGATCATTAAGTTGTGTTTAAAGATTAAGTAGTGGCATGCACCTGTAATCTGAGCACTTGGGAGGCTGAAAACAGGAGGATCACTCTGAGTCCGATCTTGTAGTGAGATCCTGTAGACCATGTACTAAAATATATTAAAAAAAAAAAAGTTAAAAATTGAGTAAGTAAGCTGAGGGTGGTTGTGCGTACTTGCAATCCCAGTAGTCTGGAAGACTGAGGCAGGAGGATGGCAAACTTGAGCCCAGTCAAGGAGACTTAGCAGTTGTTGAGACCTTCTCTTAAGGGAGCGGTGAGGCATGTAACTCAGTGCAAAGGCTCTGGGTTCAATTCCCCAGGAACACAGACAGACGCACACACAGCTTTTTAAAAAAATAAATATCTGACTAGGAAGACTTACAGCCTCTTAAAAACAAAATCTTTTCAGAAAACTCATACAACTTCTGGGGGCTGGGGAGATGGCTCAGTAGAATAATTTCTTCCCTGGCAAGTGCAAAGGCCTGAGTTCAATCCCTGGTTGCCTGAGTTCAATCCTTGGTTCTGCAAAAAAAAAAAAAAAAAAAAAAAAAAAATTGAAGGAAAGAAAAGAAATACAACGTCTGTAATACAGTTACACTTCACAGTGTAAATTTGTTTTCCTCTCATGAAAACGTGGTATTTGCATGTTTCTCCTCCCCACCCACCTCCCTTCTCATCCCTTCCCTCCCTCTCCATCCTCTCTTTCTTCCTTCTCCTTTCTCCTTTCCCCTTTGTCTACATTTGAGACAAGGTCTCACAGGCCCAAAGTGGTGAGAGCAAAGTGACTGGAAACTGTAAGCCAAAACACAGCTGTGGAAAGCCAACTGATGCAGTTTAGACAGGATCCTTCAGGGGGCCTTGCCCAAGCGCTCACTGTCAGCCCTCAGCTCACGTGTTGTGATTGCTGTCACGGAATTCCTCCCTCCCTAGACAGTAGACACAGTCAGCACTCACACATGATTGACCAAGTGAATACACAGGTAAATGTAGCCTTTTAGTAAAAACATTTAACTTAAAAAATTAAGTCCTAGAAGTGTGATAGAACTCAGTCAGGGGCAGTAGTTCCTGATTTTGTACATCCCTTGCTCCTCATGTTTTCCAGATGTATTAGAGTAACATCCTGCGGAGAGCCATCTACAGTGCTGAGCTGCCCCGTGAGGTGAAAGGCTGTCTGTGTAGGGCAGACAGGAGGAGGAGCAGGGAAAACAGAGCCTGGAACTGTATGGCTACTGAGAAACAGCCTCCTCTGGTTGGTACCCAAGAGAGCTGTGTGCTTTTGACCTTGTGTTAGATTTTCACTTGAGAATAAATATATCTAGTCAAGCAGTGCCTTTAGTTATTCATTTAAACCATTCATTCATTTATTCATTCATATGTGGTGCTGGGGATCAAACCTGGGGCCTGGCTCCCGCGTGGTGGTGTACTGATGTAATCTGGAGGTAGGAGGAGCATCTTGAGCTAAAGGCCTGCATTGTGAATTCAAAGCCAGTCCATACTACACATCCAGACTGTCTCCCTGTGTGTGTGTGTGTGTGTGTGTGTGTGTGTGTGTGTAAATCTGATTATGAGATTTTTCCCGTTTTCTTATTGCTGATGTGACAAGTGAATTTTACTCTGTGCTGTTACAGGGCAGTTAACACAATCTGGATTTGTTTCTGTAATTTGTAACTTTACTGAGATAAATTTTACTGTTTTTCAGGGTGTGTAGAGATAGTTCTCTATTTTTATTTTTCCCTTCAAACCTGCTGTCATTTACACATAGGATACTTCATGGGGTGTTTTCGTACCTTACCAGCCCTTTCTTCCTTGGCCCTTCTGTGCTTGCTTTTTTGTTGATTAAAGACTTTGCTACTAATAGTTTAGTTTTTCTTTTATGCTTTACTTTGGAAGGGAAAATTTTAATTTTGCTTGACTCCAACTCATTCAGGCATTTTAAAACTAGTTTCATTTGTTAAGCTTGGTTTTTCTCTAACCCTTATTATAGAGTGGAGGGGAGAGGAGCTGATCTTAGGACACAGATAACAAAGTTTGGAAAAGAAGTTTTGGGGAAGGAGGAGGCTGTTTGACAGTGTAGTCATCTTGCACTTGGTCATGCATTATCAGAAGAAAGCTGTTGTGTGGGGCTTTCAAGAGTGAGGCAGGTGGTGTGAACCAAGGAGAAAGGAGAAATTGCTTCATTTCAGGGAGTTTGCAGCCACCCTAGGAAATTAGTGAGGCTCAGACCCCATCAGTGATGGTGATTGGTCCTCACAGATAGCAGCAGTAGGTGCTTGTTTATGTTTGAAATAAGCACCTTTCTTGGCTATTTCAGAAATCAGTTAAAAGTTTTCTCTTCCTCTTCTGCTTCTTTCTCTTCCTCTCTTTTCCCAACTCTTCTTCTCCCTTCCCTTTCCCCTCCTGTTCTTCCTCTTCCTCCTTTTGTTCTATTCATTCATTCATTCATTCATTCATTCATTCATTCATTCATTCATTCATTCATGTCTTTTTGAGACAGAGTCTCACTATGCAGTTCAGGCTGGCCTTAAGCTCACTTTGTAGCTCAGGCTCTTCTCGAACTCACAACAATCCTTCTGCCTCAGCCTCCCGAGTGCTGGGGTTACAGGCATGTGCCACCACACCCGGCGTTTTCTTTTTTTTAAATACATGGTTTTGCTATGTGATCTAGTCTGGACTTGAATTTACTATGTTGCCCATGCTGGCCTCAAACATGGAGGAATCTTTCTGCCTCAGCCTCCCAGCTGCTGGCATTATAGGCATGTGCCTTCATGGCTGGTTCTAAAACTTTTAAAGAGTTGGTTCTAGTGGCCATGGTGGCACATGCCTATAATTTCAGCAGTCTGAGAATCTGAGGCAGGAAGACAACAAATTTGAGGCTAGCCTGGGCAAATTTTCTTTTAGTTTTTGTTGAGCATTTGTTACAAGATCCCAAGTGTTTTATTTTTTCTTCTCAACATTCTGCTCTGTGGCTTCCTTGGCTCTCCTTGCCTGGATGCCACGGAGCTGGGCATTGGTACGGGCCATGCACAGACTGGCGAATGCCTTGAAATTCTTTTCTTCCTCGGTGATGACGCTGGCCTTCTCCTTCTTGTAGAGGTTCCTGATGGGCATCTCACGTCCTGTCAGCCAGGTGGCCAATTTGAGTTCTTCTGTAGAGCTGTCTCCCCTTTTGGGGGCCAATGGCTTCAATGAGCTTGGAGTGGTGCTCTTTCAGTCACTGCACGTTGGCCTACAGGGACTCAGTGGATTTATTCTGCTGCATTGGGTCCACTGAGGTGCCAGTGGTCCGGGCCACCTTCTTGTGAATATTGGCCACCTGCAGCTCCTCAAGACTGAAGCCCCTGCCAGCTCCGGCCGGTGTGGTATCGCACCTTGGGACAGCACACGATGGGCTGGATGGGCCCGGATGCATGTCGTGGGGCAATGCGGTGTACTTTTGCCTGCTGGGCCTTGTGCCTGTGGATCTTCTGAGCTTGCTGGTTGAACCACGTAGCCACCCGCCGCTGCCAGGCCTTGTGGAAGTGGGGCTTCAGAATCATGCCATTGTGGCTGGGCACCATGACTGCCTCTTAGGCCACGGATCTGCGGAACTGAAAGCTAGCCCGGGCAGTTGAAGGAGGCACTGTCTCAAAATATTAAAAACAAGATAAAGTATTTTTTAAAAAGTTCAGTTGCTGGTGCTGGGAGAAAATTAGCTCTATGGAGATTATGATTATTCTTTAAAAGTAAGTAAATGGACATGAGTCCTTGTTTTAAAAAGCTTATGTTAGGCAGGACCTCAGCAGTGACCAAAGCAGAGTGCCATAGGGGGAGCTGCATCTTGACGGAGGCCTTCCAAGAGGACTTGGAGTGGATGGAACCCAAGAAGCTACACGCCATACCACCCAAGACCCTGGGCTAGGAAAATAATGGCCAAATACCGAGACACCTGCCCCACTACCATGCCTGCGTAAGGTGATGTACAGTTTTGTGTTGGGGGATACCCTAAGTCCCTATTCCAGAATTAAGAGGCCTCTGACAAAATAGGTCCTGCAGTAAATTCCATCATAACAAAGGAATTCCCCTGGCAAGTTGAAGACGGCTGACTCAGTGATTCTGCAAGAGGCCACCTCAGGGCAGGGATGCTTTGGAGCCCCCTCACGTCATTTTGGACTAGGATCTCCTTGGAGTCAGCCCGCCTCTGTGCTCAGCTTGCTGTTCTTTTTTTTTTTTTTTTTTTTTGTCTTTTTGAGACAGGGTCTCACTATGCAATTCAGGCTGGCCTTAAGCTCACTTTGTAGCTCAGGCTGGTCTCGAACTCACAACAATCCTCCTGCCTCAGCCTCCCCAGTGCTGGGATTACAGGCATGCGCCACCACGCCCGGCTTCAGCTTGCTGTTCTGATGGACAGCTTGCCCCTGGATAAGTCTCCTCCACTGCTTGACAGCACAAAAAGTTGTGTATCCTCTGTTTGGCTGACACTGTAGATCTTTGCCTAATCAAATCAGCTGATCTGTTAATCATGGTCTGGAAGAGTGCATGTTAGATCTAGAAAGTGGATTCGTTTTTTAAACCATTTATCAAATGCTAGAGTGCTTACTGTGTACAGTGTGCCCTGACCAGAGTCTGGGGGAGACACACAGATAATCAGATAAGAATTCTGGTCGGAAGGAGCTCGTCTTCCAGTAGGAAGGTGGTAGTTGTTCTCAGTGCAGACTTCTGTAACCAGGCTGAGGTTGCCTGGCAAGCACCTTACAGGCTGTGGAGGAAAGAATGAGGTTAGGGAAAGCAATTAGCTAGGGCTGCTGCATGGAGGAGAAAGGACGTGAGTTGAGTCTTGAATGGTGGGTTGTTGGGGAATAAGCTTGTTTTGACATCTTCCCAGCAAAAGATGGTACAGCGGACTTTGATTTTTTTATGAAAATTGCTTACAAAAAGTGATCAAAGATAAAAGACTGGTAAGGGCTGCTCAAATAGCTCAGCGGATTAAAGCATCTGCAAGCAGGTGCATGCGCTAGGGTTTCATTCCCCCAGGCCTGGTGCCAGGTGCCCCCCCCATCCCATCCCCACCCCCACTCCCAGTGCACATGGAGATGGAGATTGAGACTGGGTGAGGTGGTGTGCTCCTGTAATCTCAACTCTTGGGAGGCTATCAACAGGTGGATCACTACAAATCCAGTGTAGTAGTGAGACCCCGAACAACAAACACTGTAGACCCTTCCTTAAAATACAAAAAACAAACAAAAAAGATACAGATTGGGAACTGGATAAAAAGTAATGGGATTCTAACCACAATGGAAATAAAGTGGTGTGGAAGATGTGAGAGAGGTGGTAGGGGTGAACTATCGGATCTGACAGTCCCAGGCGCAAGGGGAGTCATGTGGGGGTTTAAATTATAGGTAAATAGAGTTAAAGTTATGTCATTAAAGAACCGGAAATGTAAGAGGAGACACTGCTTCTAGAAAGAGAAGATGTTAAATAATTTTTACAGACAGAAATATTTAAGTAGACTTAGGAAGTAGGCAAGGTAGAAGATAAGAGATATTGAGAGTGGAGGTAGTTGAAGCCTTGAGACAGAATGAAATTGTCAAATGCTTTAGTATCAAATGTTTATTTTTATTGAGAATGTTACCTTGTGAAATTTGAAAACCCTGTTTTTTTTTTTTTTTTTTTTTTTTTTTTTTTTTTTTTTTTGGACAAAAGTACTTTGGAAAGTGTTGTGCAAAAATCTTACACTTTTTGAATATACAGTGTGTGTGTGTGTGTGTTTTGAGGCAGGGTTTCTCTGTGTAGTTTGGGCTGGCCTTGGATTTATATCTAGTCAAGGCTGGCCTTGAGCTTAACTGTGATCTACGCACTGCCTCTATCTCTTGAGTGTTGGGATTCGGTTGCAGATGGGTGCCCACGGCTGGCCTGAGTTTGCAGTTTTCTTTGAAGTTCTTTCAATTTGAGTTGCTTTGGTGAGACAGTAAACAATAATGGCTGGGTAGGCATATAGGAGCAGAAAGAATGGATTGATTTTACCTGCCGCGTAGCGTCCTTAGCGTGAGGTGGTCTCTGTGGCTCATTTTCTCATCTGTAAAATGAGGGTAATACCTGCCTTGTAGGGCTGTCAGAAATCCATGCGATAATATGTGAAAATAACTCAGCCTGGTGCTTGTAACATAATTGGAAGTTAGGTAGTCAGTGTTTTATTTTTTGTTGTTGGGCATTTGGGAATCGAACTCACAACTTGGTGTCTGCCAGGCAGGCAGTGTGCCGCTGAGCTCCACCCTGCCCCAATCAGTACTCTAAATGGCAGCACTCTGGCTTTTCCTTTTTATGTCTAAATTTGTAAAAAAAACAAAAAACAAAAACTCCTTGTTTTCACTCAGCATAACTGACACCAGTTACATTTTCAGAAGTCATTTTACTTAGTGCTAATCGAGACTATAAAAATCATTGCAGCAAATACAGCAATTTCATAAAAACAAATTTAGGCTAAAAGCCTGGGTGGGTTCGGTTACCTGTTCCTTGGGGACCTACTGCCCATCTTCCTCATGACCTAGGACCCCCTCCCCCCAACTGGGGATTGAACTCAGGCTCTTGCACTTGCCAGGGAAGGGCTTATTCCACTGAGCCATCTCCCTGGCCCTGACCGGCAACTCTTCTTGCCAGGACTTTGTGGTCAGGGGATGCAGGTTCAGCCACTTCCCAGATACTTACAAAAGCTGTGGTACAGGCCTAGGAGCCTTTCTGTTCATTCAGCTTGCATTTTGTTGGGCATTGTGTCCAAACTGACTTCTCTGGACTGTGGTGATTGGTAAAAATGACTGCAAACAGTACAAGATTAAGAGGAAGATGATTCCTCACATTGAGTTTTATAATACTTTTCTTTATATATATTGAATTTGGATAGTACTCTTTAGGATCTTTCTTTTATTAGTTTGAAAAGTGATCTTGTTGTGTTGTTCAGGATGGTCTGGAGTCCCTCTGCCCCCCAAGTACAGGGATTGCAGGTATGTGCTGCCATGCATCCTGGATAGTGCTCTCAGCTTCTGGTGGTCTGCAGTTGAGAATGATGAGTGCGTTGCCATCGAAACAGCAAAGTAAGTTGTCAGGGTAGGCTTGGACTCCCAGCTCTCTGAGTTTCATTGTTGAAAACTCTGTCATACCGTTTTAAGTCCACTGGGGAGGGAGAATAGATTTTGCAGTTGTAGTTTTTTTTTTTTTTTTTTTTTAATCTTTTTTAATCTTTTTACTTCCTTAGGATGAAGATACTTTGAAAAAATTGTAGCTCTCTTAAAAGTAAATGCAATTTATCTTTTATTCCTACTTTTGAAATTAACTATTTAAGGCTGTAGCAGCAAAAGTGCCCTGGGTAATTTCATTTGTATGATGTTGGTATTTTCTTTCTGATTGCTTAATATGTTCCTCATCTTTGCCTTTTGGAAGGAAATACTACTTCTTGCTTACCTACACAATCTGTTTTTTTTAAAACTGTACTGGGAATCAAACGTAGGCTGTCACGTGTGGAAAGCAAGTGCTCTCCCTGGTCGTAGTCCCCAGTCCATTGACAGTCAGGTCTAAGTGCCTTTTTGGTAGCACCTTGGATAATGCCATTTGTTGGTTGACAGGTAAAAATTGTATGTATAACATGATGTTTTGAAATATATTGTGAAATGGCTAAATTGAACTAACTGAATTGTTTAACATGTATTCACAGGTTTTGAGACAATAACACTTAAAATTTGTTTTTTGCAGTTCTCAAGAACACACTACGTTATTAACTGTAAGTGCTATGTTGTGCAGCAGACACGGCGAGCTTATTGTTCCTGGCAGAAATTTTGCATCCATTCATCACTGTTTTTCTTATCTCCATCATTGTGATCACCACTGTCTATTTTCTTTTGTTTTGTTCTTGTTTTTCGTCTTTATAGGATGCTTTCCAATTTATTTAATCAAATCAAATCTACGTGGTTAGGCTGACACTTGGGAAAACAGGACAGTTTACCAACAGTCATGATATTGCAGCTCCTCAAACAGTTTTTTGTTTGTTTGTTTTTTTGAGACAGGGTCTCTATGCAGTTCAGCCTGGCCTTAAGCTTACTACTGTAGCTCAGGCTGAACTCACAGCAATCCTCCTGCCTCAGCCTTCTGAGTGCTCGGATTACAGGCATATGCCACCATGCCTTAAACAGTTAAGCAGCAATTTTATCAATAAATCATCACAAGTGAGCTTTTGACTTCAGGCTTAATCAGCAAAATTTGTCAACATGAGAGGAAATAAATAAATTGATTTTATAAACTAGCAACATATGGGTTGGAAATCAGAGTTTCATTGTTTTTTTTTGGTGGTACTAAGGATGGAACTCAGGACCTTGCACTTATCAGGCAAGCACTTATTCCACTGAGCTATTATCTCCCCAGCCCAAAGTTTCATTGAAAAGAAATATTTGAAATGGTTTTAGTTTGAAGTTTGCCTTTTTTTTTTGGTCCTGTTTTGATACTGGGTCTGTTATACAATTCGGACTCGTAGTAATCCTCCTGTCCCAGTCTCTCCTGCTGTATTATAGTGTATGCTACCACACCTGGTCTTGATGGCTGGAATGGCATCCTGGGTTCCAGGGCTGGTATGGCATGCGGTACTAGGGATCTAATTCAGGGCCTTGGGCTTACCAGACAGGCAGGCACTTACACCGCTGAGCTATCTCCCTAGCCACTTTTTTGTTTTAAAGAGCTCATCTTTTTAAGTTCATCTTTTTTTTCAGATGTATTTAGTACAGGGTCTACAGAGTCTTACTATGGAGCTCGGATTTGTAGTAATCCTTCCTGTTTTTTCAGCCTCCAATGTGTGGAGATTACAGGTGCATGCTACCACAACCCAGTCTCAAGCCATCCATCGTCTCAAGGCGCCCCTGGGGTGGGGCAGGGGCAGGGGCAGGGCCGGTACCCACACCAGAGATTGAGCCCTGACCCCTGTGTCTGCCTAAGCATGCACTTTATTCATCTGAACTATCTGGCTGGCCCTTTGATTCCACATTTATAAGATCATATGATGTTTGCCTTTTTATGCCTGAGTTTATTTCACTTAACTCAGTGCTCCTCAAGTTAATTGATGTCGTTGCAAGTAACAGAATTTCCTTCTTTTTAAAGGCTAGATAGTATTGTGTGTACATAGACATCACTGTTTTTTTGATTTGTCTATTTATGTTTTGTTTCTTTTCTTTTTGGCAGAACCGGGGATTGAACTCAGGCCCTTGTGCTTGCCAGGGAAGCACTTATTCCACTGAGCCATCTCCCTGGTCCCCCATTCATGTTTTGATGGATGCTTAGGTTACTTATCTTGGCTACTTTGTGGATGCCATTTTGTGTCCTTATCTGATATCTTTTTCTAAAATTTTATGTGTTTAAATATACATACAGGCTGTCACTACACAGCTCGGCCTCCCACAGCTGTGTGGCTGGCTTAACATGTCCTGGGTGGTGCCGGCATAGCATGTGGTACCAGGAATCAAACCTGGGTTCTTGTGTTTGTCTAGACAGGCACTTAGACTGCTGAACTGTCTCTTTGGCACCCTTATATGATACCTTTTGATGAGTATCTTTGGTCAGTAGTCTCAGAAATGTTTGGTATTTTGACTGAATTATAAGCTTAACAATGAAAAAATTTTTATTAAAACTTAAATACTAGTGATGTTCCTTAATTTTTGTGAGTTACTTTATACTAGCTATTCTTTTTATTGCTATTTTTTTTAATACGAGCTATTGTAACCCAACTACAGAGTTTGATAAGCTATGTGGAGAATTGAGAAAAGCTGGAAATAAAGCAGCAGTAGTGAGTTTATATTGTTTTCCTTTTTCATATCTTTTTTGGTACTGGGGATTGAACTTAGGACCCTGCGCTTGCCAGGCAAGTGCTTGTTCTACTGACCTATCTCCGCAGGCCCTTTTTGTTTTGTTTTGAGTCATGGTTTCACTGTGTAGTTGTGGGTGGTCCTCAACTACATAGCCCCAGCTGGCTTCGTGAGGTGATTCTCTTGCCTCAGCTACCTGAGTGCTGGATTACAGGCAGGCGCTAACCACACCTGCTATACTTTTGTTTTTGTTTTGGATGAGCTCTTGCCATGTTTTTTAGGCCAGCCTTGAACTCACTATGTATCACAGACTGACCTTGAACTCTCGAGGTCCTCCTGTCTCAGCTTTCCCAGGTGCTGAGATTACAGGTGTGCACCACCATGGCTAGTCTTGTTTTTCCTCTCGTATCTTTTGTTTGTTTGATAGGATGCATGTGTGAAATTACGTGAGCTCCAGATTGCTTTTGCTAAAGCATCACATGTAGTAGCAGATTAATGTTGTTCTGCAGCATTTGATTTTGGATGCTTTCTATTAAAATACCAAATACTTGAGCTAAAACAGCTTCTGAGGATTAAAAAGGTTTATCATAGCACACTGTTTTAGAGATTGAAGTTCATGGTCAGTTGGTACCATTACATGGTTAGGAGCGTGCAGGGGAGAACAATAAAAGAGGGAAAGAAGAGACCTGTGTCACACACAGCAGCTCCTTCCACTAGGGAACAGCTCTCTAACACACGCTCTTTGAGAGACATTTGGAATGCAGGCTGTCGCAGCAGCCCAGGCTTTACCATTTATCAAAAGCGAGATGCATAAAGAAAATGCTGTGTGTGTACATGAGCAGTTCATTCACTCTTTGTTGAATAGAAGATGAAGGTTTCAGTGCTATTTCTCTAATGTTAATTATAGAAAAAATTAGTAGAGGAGATAGCATAGCAGTAACTTGTCAATCTGAGTCAAGGACAGTGATGATCATGAATTAACTTGACTTCAGATATAGGAACAGGCTTTGCTTTGAGACACTGGCCACTATTGACACTTGATTTGTGTGTTTCTCCTGTTGAATGACGTAGTTTTATTATTGTTAATTTTTACTATTACTATGGAAGTGGCAAAGAAAAATTAAGCTTTCTAAATTTAAAAAAAATCTTTTATTTATGTATTTATTTGGTGCAGGGTCTTGCTGTGCAGCTCAGACTCAGAGTGATCCTCCTGTTTCAGCCTCCCCAGTGCTGGGATTACAGGTGTGTGCCACCATGCCTGGTTTTTGGTGGCTAGCGCTGTGTGCCTGAGGTTCTGGGGCTAGTGTGGCATGTGGTACCTAGGTCCTTGTGCTGGCCAGGCAGGTGCTTCTGTGAGGGACCACCTGAGCAGCTCTCCTTGAAAGAAAAGTGACTCAGTCTCCATTTTGACTGAGTCTGATCCTATTTCCTCAAATTGTTATGTACAGAGCTGGCTAGGACTTCTGTTTATCCTTCAATTGGCCTTAAGCAATGTGTATTGGTCTAGCTGAGGTTCAGGTGATAGTCTTTGAAGGTGGCATGTGTGTTTCCCTGGTAATCCAAAGCTGACCCTAGACTTCCCAAAACATTAAATACTATATAATGCAGATTACTCTTCTCTGCATATCCTCTGTGCATATGGCAGAGGTAAATGTAGGCCACCTACCTAGCTCAGTTCACAGTAGTCACCTACTTCCCACAATTCTCAGTCAATCCTCAAGCCACTCCCCCACTGAATAAAAACCGTGTGAGGCCCTGGGTCACCCTCTTGGTTCCGGAAAGCCATGTCATGGCAGGACTTAGAGCCCCTTGACTCCCCGATGATTAAAAATATAATTTAGTGGCCTCATTTTCGCAGTGGGTTGCATGAAAAGTGGTAGATTGGAATCAACTCGATAGGATTCCAATAACGTAACTTTGGGATTACAAATATTGGTTTCTTGGACTGAGACGAGGACCAGGAAGCGTCTTCTACAATTGGCGCCCTAGGGCTTCAGGTTTGATGTAGTCTTTCATAGCCTCTATCTCGAGGCTCGATCCCAGCTGGCAGTGCAGAGCTTTAGCTCTATCATCCTGTCTCCACCTGGCTCACGTTAAGGAGCAACAAGCTTACCAGGGAAACACACATGCCACCTTCAAAGACTATCACCAGCACCTCAGCTAGACCAATACACATTGCTTAAGGCCAATTGAAGGATAAACAGAAATCCTAGCCAGCTCTGTACCTTACAATATGAGGAAATAGGATCAGACTCAGTCAAAATGGAGACAGTCGCTTTTCTTTCAAGGAGAGCTGCTCACACAGCTTCGACCACCGAATTGTCTCTGCTGCCCCAA
>PVKA01048254.1:0-13893 GCA_004027165.1 Ctenomys sociabilis
AATTATTGAATCTTTGATATAATTCAGCTATAAAAAAACCTGTAAATATAATTTCATGTATGCACCTTGTACAATACCAAAACGTTATGAAAACAGTTTGCAATGTATTAATTCATCGACTCTGTATGGTTAAGGTGTCTTGAAACTGTCTGATTGACATTTGTATTTTAATAAAATAAAAATAAATGGAAAAAAAAATCCCAAATAGCTGGGATTCCAGGTTTTCATTACTATGCCTACTTTATGTTAGTCTTTGAAAGTTTTTCCCTCGGGAGTGTGTGGGAGAGCTTGCACACTCCCCTGTACCCTCTGGATTCCTTTGGATTCAAGCCCAATGTGTGAGTGAGACCTTCAGCCATGCTCTCAGGACCCCTCCAAATCCCTCTAGAACTAGCCCAAGCGCAGCATATGAGTGAGAACTTCCACAGTGCTTTTAGGACCCCTCTAGAAGCAGCCCTGGCCTAGGCCCTGCGAGTGTGTGGGAGAGTTTCCACATTCTTCTGTGCCTGCTGGATCCCTCCAGACCTAACCCAGGCCTTAAATGTAAGTGAGTCCTGTCCTACTCTCTGGACCCCTCCAGAACTAGCCCAGGGCTGGCATACAGGCCTGGGTTGAAATTCTGCAGCTGAAGTCCCTGCAGAGAGACTAGGGGTGAAAACCACCCAGCTAATTCAGGAGCAGAACATCTTGCCAGAGGCCCACAGCGGATTCACTTCCATGGGCTGTAGCAGGGAGAAGCTGAACACAGCAGCCAGACCCAAGCCAGGCACAACTGGATGAATTGAAACTTCATAGATCTGCACCCAGTAAGTTGAGACACTTTGCTAGACCCAGATCTCTAAGAGCATCCTACCTCTTTGTCTCTTGACTGAGAGAGGGGGCAAAAGGTAACCGGGGTGAACTAGTCTGCCTGGAAGACCCCAGGTACATCAAGGGGAGGTGATCAGACAGAACTTAGGGGAACTAACTTAAATAGAAATTCCCAATTAGCTATATAGACATAATGATTGCTTTTACTGTCTAAAATACAAAGCCATTACTTACAAAAGTTTGTCAACTGCTAAATATCATTATCCATTATAAGTGTTCCTTACTGTAGTTCTATAAATACAAAACTGTCTTAATTGTATTATCTCTCTTGCATAAGAATTTTAGGGCTGGGGAGATGGCTTAGAATAAGCACTTGCTTGGCAAGTGCAAAGGCCTGAGTTCAATCTCCAGTTTGCCAAGAAAAAAAATAAGAATTTTAGGAGGTGCTAAGGTTACAACTGCACCAAAGATCTAAGACAAATGTCAGAGGACAGTGCTAGACAAAATGACAAAGAGAAGGAACAATATGCAATCTCAGGTCCCAAGCCCATCCAGAGCAAGTGCAGAAGACACTAGCACAGAAGAAATTGGGAATCACACAGCAAACAACTGCAGAAAGATATAGAGGAACTTAGATCAGAAAAAGCCTCTGAAATAAAAAAAGGAATCTCTGAATTAATAGCATCTGAAGAATCAACTGCAGAAACATATAGAGGAAATCAGATCAGAAATAATCTCCAAAGTAAAAAAAAAAAAAAAGGATAACTATAATGAAAGAATTACTAACTGCTTCTCAAGAAAACACTGATAAAAATGATGGAATCCTTGAATGAGCAACATGAAAGTTTTCCCCTGAATTTCATATAGTAGAGTACACTCCTATCACCTCTCTTGGAGGACTCTAAATTACAACTTTACTATCTGCTGACGGGTGTTGGACAAGGGAACTCCTGCCGTTCTCGTCTTTGTACGTAGTGTGACTTTCTTTTTTGTTAGTGTGACTTTTAATTGGGTTAAAAGATAGATTTTTCTTTCTTATTGGTTTTGTGATTTTGAAATGTGCCATGCTAGTATAAATTTATTTATTTTTCCTGTGCATATAGTTACTTGTGCTCTTAGGGTATGTGGGTTTGTTTTTCTGTATCCCATTTAGATATTTTCCATAATTACTTTTTCACCTGTTCCAGAAATACTAGTTTTTTAATGTGTTGATACAAGATAAAAATGATCTGAAAATATTAAAAGATTTTTATTCACACAAAAGCAAGTCTGATGAAAAAAATTACATATATACACAACACATTAATGGTGAATAGTGGAAGCTGAGGGGCATATGTCACTTTGCTCCATCGTCTGTGGTCCTTGGGACTTCCAGGACACTCGCAGTGTCTGGGATCTGTGGCTCAGCTTACTGTTCACTCTGAATCTCTGTCTCGCCATCAGATCTCATACCCAGCGACAAGCGTTTGGGCCGCACGAACGGCACAGGTGACATTTAGGCTTGCCCCCGAATATGCTCATTCTTTTTTCAGTAATTAAAAAAAAAACATTTTAAGAGAATAAAAATTAGTTTCAAAGTACATTAGAAGCAGTACATAATTTCATTAAAGTGATAGGCATACAGAAATAGCTGTTATATGGCATATTGTTGTTTTAAAATTAGTTGTTCATATTACTTTTCCAAATACAGTTTTCTGTCTCTTTTCTCGCTTCTCTTCAGGTGTGACAGTTACAGCTGAAGTTTTCCTTTAGCTAACTGATGCACTTCCGTTTTTCTTAGCACTTTTCCCCTCTATGCTTCACATATAAATATTCTTTATGAAAATTTTTTGTTGTTGTTATGGGGGATACAGCTCAGAACCTTGTGCTTGGCAGGAGTTTATGCTGCTGAGCTATATCCCTGGACTATTTTTATATTTTTAGTCATTATTTTCTAAAAATCCTGTCATATGCATGTATATGAGAGTTATCTCTCAACATACTTTTATATCTCAATGATTTTTATGTATATTTAATGTCTCTGTATAACATGCTCACATTTCTGTTCCTTGTCAAACATAACAGAACCTCATATAATAAATGACTTCATGTTTCACCTGTTAATTATATTTTCTCTGTCACTTCTACATGTATTTTGCTGATTGAATTTTCTTCTAATATTAATGTCAACCTGTGCCAGGCTGTTCTTTCTAACAGATGTTCGTAAGTATATTGTTTTAGAACAGTTAGACTGTAACTTTATCAATGCTCTAATAGAGCAGGGAGAATCTGAGTGACAGGAAAATGGCCCATTCTGAGGGTCCTGGAATATTTCCCAGAGGAGTGTAACACAGGAGCTGACAAAGGGACAAGAAGAAGACAAGGAAATGCCCAGTGCAGTGCAGCACATGTGAAAAAATATTCATTGAGGGGACTTCAGGGGACCCACTGTGGCTGAACCAGGGCCAGGAAATAGAGATGACACCAGCCTAGCTTGTGAGACCAGACTGTGACAGGAGCTGGGTGCTTCACTCCAGAACTTTTCATTCTTATTCCATTCTCTTTTATTTTATTCATTATTCTTTTCTTTTCTGTTTATCCTGATATCTTACATGATCCAATCAAGGTCCCTGACTTTAAATAACATCCCCATCACAAAACATGAATCTGTCCGGCTAGCCTGGGTTATGCAGAGCTAATAAACCATTTCAACTTCTGTGGTTTAGATCTGTGGTGAACTAACTGAGGGCCACCTTGTAGCAGCCAGATGAACAGAATCAGTATAGCTCTGAGTGTGGATGCTCACCTGAGGGTGGCTGCCAGCAGCATAGGAGGATGGTGGTGTGCTGTTGGTGCTCCCGGTGAAGCTTGTAACAGTGCTTTCCCTGACATGAAGTCAGCTGTTCTCACCCACCGAGGAGCCCAGATCCTCACTGTCAATGAGGATGACTGTGGTTTTCCTCAGAAAAGCTCCTGTGCTTACTTGGGGTGTCACTTTCTGGCTCCAGTGCAGACCCCTTGTCCTGCTGGCACAGATCCTTCACCCCACTGGTGCAGACTTTGTACCTTCCACCCCTGACCATTAGGCCTTTCTTGGCAGATCCTTGAGGCAGACTTTCATGAAATGTGGACTCTGAGCTTCAAGCTGGACTCCTGGAGAACACTGCCATGGGCTCTAAGTCTTCTACTGGACTTCTGCTGTACATTGCTGTTAGATCCAGATGCTCAGCCGAATTCTTTGGGCATCTATTGTTTGGAGAGGTTGGCTGCACTCTTCTGCATTTGAATTTTTTGAAAAATATTATAAAATAATCCTATAAAGTATGTCACATCTTAAATCTATTCTCTCACAAACCCTGATTACAGTAGCTACCTAAGGTTACTCCTGTTGCATGTGCAAACAGCAGCAGGCAATTCTCCTCACCGTAGTCACTCAACTTGAGGCCTCACCCTGGGGTTCGGAGCTCCTGCTATCACAGCAGCTGTGACATCTAATGGGAATTGCATGTTGAGTCCTTAAAAAGATCATCTCTAACAGTGGGATTGGTACTGTTCTGATCCCATTTTCCAGATGTGAAACACAGTCAACAACAGCTGGCTATGAATCTGGAATTACTTTACTATTATCTTCTTATCAATAGGAGAAGAAAGCCCATTGACTTGGAAGATTTGCCTAAAGCTGTAGGGTACCCACAATAATACAGTGAAAAGAATTCTAGTCTGCCTGGCATCAAAACCCATATCTCTCATCATGGGTTTTCATCAGTCCTATTCCTTCTTATGAAAGAAACTCCTGAATGTCAGGTTTACTAGAAGGAGTAACCTAAGTAATAGCTCACACATACTTCAGGTCTTACAGGAATTATTTCAGTGCCCTGTAAATGAATGCGTGTAGAGAACTGTAGGGTAGATGTTATTTTAGAATGTGTAACTGAGAGCATCTGAACTAAGCTCACAGGTCAGTACATGAAGCCACAAACTTCTTTTACTGGAGAAGGGGCCCCTAGACTCCCCTCTGCTGACAGGGTCCTGCGTCCTTTGATAGCTCCTTCTCTGTGGTGCCTGCTAAATGTGTCCTCAGCATTTTATCACACTGAAACCTTTCAGAAAATGTCCTGACTTTTGGTTTCATTGCCAGTCTCCACTGTGGTATTCAACTTCTGGTCTTTCTAAAGTAGAAGCCTTTTCCACCCTTTCACCACTGCTGTTTTCTGATTCCCTTCCTGTCACATGACTTTGAAAATGGAATGATCCATGCTTTGGAGTTTGACTCCATGTCTTAATGTTGTCCCTTACAGAGTGACTGATCTCACATGTGACATTTCAATTTTCCATCCTCAGTTTCCACACCTGTATGATGGGGTAGTCAGTCATTCCTAGCTTGTTGTATGATAAGTTTGTGTATAAAATGCAACAGTGTTTGATACTCATGGTAGATTAACAAATGGAAGAATGATGTTTATTTATCCCACTGTTTGTTAACCAACATCTACATAGACAATGTGAGCCTTGTTGATTCCCAACCTAACTGCTTCTCATGAGCTCCCACTTGGTCTGGTAGTGGGAAAACTTAATCCTGGCAATTAAAAAAAGTCATAATTCCTCCTGACTTGATTAGTGTTCTTCTGGTTCAAAATGTATTTCTTAAGGTCAAAGGTAAGATTCTTAGTGCTCCCTTTCCTTTTTCCCTCCCCTGGGGTAGGGCTTTGGTATGGAACAAGCTGGCTAGGTTTGCTGGTGGCTGGAATAAAGGCATGTGCCCCCTGCTCTTGTGGGCTCCCTTTGGGCTGTCATTTGGTGCTGACCTTCCCGTGAGCTCTTGTTACTGCTTGGGTGGTGAGTTGAATGTGTTGACACCAGTATTGCCTGGCTGGTGAGGTGTTGACAGTTTTCTTCATGTGGTCCTTAGTGTGTGGTCTTTGCTGCTTGGCCCAACAGCACTGTCAGTGTGGTGGCACCTCTGTGACATGCCTAGGAATCTCTTTTGCACTCCTTCATGTCAACAAGCCAACCAATATCATTAAGACCTCCATACCACCTACCTAAATGGCTACTTAGCACCAGGTGGGGTCATTCTGGTGTGCTCATGGGGAAAGGAACGGGAAATAGGATGATTTGTAGGGAATTCTTGTGTTAGGATGGTCATGGATTAAAAGAGGTTAGGAATGTGAAGTTCATTTTTAAAGTTTATTGAGAAAACCTAGAAAAATTCATTTTAAACAAAGATATTCTACAAATAATTAAGGGATTTTTGTCCAATAGGGTCATGTAAATTTTTAATTCCTTTTGGAATAAAGTAAGGTTGTGTATTCCTACCTCCTCTTAATCTGTCACTCACTTATTATCTGTCAAGGGGCTGGTGCTTAAAAATTAATTACATAATGCATGCATGCATGGAAGATATTTTCTGCCATAAGCATTACTTAAATAGTGTGTTGTTGATCTGATTTTTAAACTATAGAGCACTACTTCTCTGTGCTTGTCAAATTTGCCTTGCAAAGCCTATAATTTCTCAGTAAGCATCAGAAAAAGTTTTGTGCTTAATAAAATATGAGCTACTCTTCCTATTCTCAAAGTACAGCTATTTGGTGATCAATGAGATTTGTTTGTGTTTCATAGCTATTGCTTGGTGGCAGATGATAATCATAAGGGTAATAGTTGTGCCACTGATTCTTTGCCATAGGGGGTGTCATGGGGTGCATGGACATTTCATGTGGCAGTCTTGTGTCTGGATGGATTGCGCACTTGTGTGACAGAGAGAGACTCTGAATGCAAGTCCCAAGGCCCATGGAGAAAACTTGTGCTTACAGAAATGTGATAATTGAGGTCTGAAGTTCTTTTCCTGGGATCATGCTGAGAAGGAAGTAAGAGAAGGCATCCTCCCTCACACGGAGACATGCAGAGGGACATCTGGAGCTGCATGACTCACTGCTTTTTTTTTTTTTTTTTTGCCTTCTACCACAGTGTCAGAATGGGGACAGGTGAGGAGTCCACTACAGTGCTGGAAAGTAGGGTGTCTAGGGTATCACCAAAGTGTTCCTGAGGTTCTGATCTGAGTTTGCAGTCAGGATATCTAATGATCATAGCAACATTAAAGGAGGTTTTACAGGCCCAGGGAGATAGCTCAGCAGGATAAGTGCTTTCCTGGTAAGCACAGGGTCCTGAGTTCAATAAAAAAGGCTTTACAGCTCCCTTTTCTCAATGAAGTTCATGGAAGTCAATGAAAGTACACAGTTTATCCAGATTTAATAATTTTAAAACACTTTTATGTTCCTTGGTTTGTTCTAGAAAGAAGCGAGGGCATCTCCCAGTTAGTAAGTGACAGAGTTTGAATCTCACCTTGTCCTGGCTGATTCCAAGTAATGCAAACTTCAAAGCTATGCCATATGTCCTGGGACACCAGCAGAAAAACTTGGAAAAAAGAAACAGCATATACTCCCTTTACAAATCTGTATTATAGATTTATTTGTATAATTAGTTAACTAGAACAAATATGACATCCTGACAATCATAGGTATTTGAAATTTTGTGTTTGTTTAATATGACTACTAATTTTATATCAGCTTCAGAATCTGCATATTTTTCATTTTGATATTGCTTGAAAAAATCTTAAATTTTAAAATACAATAATTTGTAAATAATAAATTCCTTTATAGTAGCTCCCTCTTAGTCTCTGGCCATTTAAACTTACCTTAAACCTTGTAAATTGGAAGCAGATTAACAGAAACATTTTGTTTCACAGTTGATGTTTTACAAATGTATTTTGTACACGGTCTCACTATGCAGCTTAGACTCATAGTGATCCTCCTGTTTTCAGCCTCCCCAGCACTGGGATTATAGTGTGCCACAGTACCCAGTCTGACCGTTGATATTTTAACATTCTTTCTTCTGACAATATGTCACAAAGTAGTGATGATTTCTCAGTTAATCTACTTTTCCTTACTTGTAGGAAAATTAAAGCTCAATAGTGCAATTATATGAAACCTCTGTGTAATGTTAAAGCTGATATATCAACTACATTGGATTAAGGAACAACTAGCAGATTAACGTAGCATGCTCCTGGGTGTGTTGGGGTGGGTCCTAGGTAAGGATTTGATCTCTTATTTACACTGTTTTCTAGCCCAGACTTCCAGCTTCCATGAACTAAGCAGCTTTGCTTCCCCACCCCAGTCTTTCTGCCACAAAATTTTTGCTTGCAGCCCAAACACAAATTAAACTTTTCCTTCTTTAAATTGTGGGTATCAGTGATGGGAAGTTCGACTAACACATTAAATTGGTACTAGAAGTGGAGTTGTTCGTGTGACTATTCCTGATCATATGTTTAGCAGATTTTGGATCAGGTTTGTAACAGAAGCTGGGAAAGGGTTAAAGATGTGCACCAAAAGTGTCCTTGAATACAATAACCTCTGGTCTCAACTTTTTTGAGACCAGAGACTGGTTTAATGGAACATAATTTTTCATGTACCAAAACATGGGGGAAATTGTGTGGGAATAATTCAAACCCATTGCACTTATTGTGCATTTGTCTTAGTTAATTTTCTCATTGCTGGGATAAAATACTTGACACCCAAAGTTAAAGGAGGAAAGGTTTATTTAGCTCATAGAACATAGAGGTTTCAGTGTATAATCAGCTGGCACCAAGGCAGGGTTACTTGGCAGAGGGGTGTTGTAGAGAAGAAAGAGTTCGTGGTGGCTAAAGACAAAGAAGAGACAAGACAATTCTCTTTCCATTCCTTATACTGTTTCCAGCCTACAAGATTAGGGTAATGCCAAACATCTCAGTGGACTGAACGAAAATCACACTCACTTAATCCCAGCACTGCAGCATGAATGGATCTCACACTGGAGATCTAGCCACCTCTGAAAAAGCTCCACCTGTGACTGCATAAGGCTTTGGGGAACATCCAGATACAAGCCATAACAGCATTCTATTTCTATTATAGCATATAATGAAATAATCATATACCTCACAACAATGTAGAATCAGTGGGAGGAGTGGCCTTGTCTTCTTACAAACAGATGGTCCCATCTGGAGGCAACAAGAGACAGTGAAATGTAAAGCGAATTGGTCATGCCCAGTCTAATCTATACATTAGTTTTTGTTACTGTCACCACAGAAAAGTGCTTTACAAAAATAGGATGTTGAAAATAGAAACAGGTATTTCAGTACATTGTGACAACCTCAGGACATTCTGTTTAGAATTTAGTGCAGAGGGTATTGAAACTTGAAGTTGTTTTAAACCATCATTTGTGATCTCAAGCGAATGCTCCCCTTCTAAGGAAAATATCACTTCACCCGCTTATCCACAAACACACCACTTATTGTTCTGTTCTTTCACAGTGCACAGGGCTTTTCTCTTTGTGAAGCATTTTGTGAAGCACTGAAAGAGTGAAATCTGTGCTTGAAACAGTTTCGAACTGTTTTGGAAACTGAGACCAGTGAACACGCTTAGCTTGGAGAAAGAAGGCCCTGATGTGATATGCTTCAGAAATCTCCACTGATGTTGGAGGCACACCAAAACTCCTAGCTTACACACAGAACACCCATCACTCCAGTGTGGCTTTGAATGTTGCTACTTTGTGTCCTACCCTGAGCACAATTGTCCTTCTCTGCTAAAGTGACAGATTGGGTTTGTTGAGCATGTTGAGTATGTTACATCATTAAGAAAGTTTTGTGCTGCTAGTGGTGATTGTTTTTCTAAGAGGAATCAATAGAGTGGCTCTCAGAGCTCTAAGACCCAGGCCTGTGATCTGCCTTTACAAAGCTCTCACCCTTTTGCAAGATGCATGTACTCTGTGTCCCTCCAGCAGAGCTGTGCAATGGACGTATGTTAAGGACTGCACTCTAACATGGTTGATACTTTTAATCACAAGTGTTGCTCTGTTCAGATGACACTTTCCAGCTTGCCAACATTTACGTACAGATGTCACAGCACACTGCACACATTCAGAAGCTATCTCTTTGACTGGAGTTGTGAAACTGGAGAATGATTCCATCATGGCAATTTCCATTCATGCCTACACCAACTCAGAATGATCAGTGCAGCTCTTCTAGTGTATGATTGTGTGAAGATACGAGTAGTTCTACAGCTGTGGTCTTGGCTGGAAACAAAACTGCACACAACACATCACATGCTTCTGAAACCTGCACCTCACGAAAACGAGCACCACTGCCTCACTGTCAATATCAGGTGGCTTCTCAGTGAGGGTCACACAGCACTGTGGCTCGCCTGTCTTCCCCCCATGTCTCTATATCCTGTTCTAGTCCATCAATTTGTCTAGTTATCTGAAAGAGCAATGTGTATCACCTTTTGTTTTTTAAATGTTTCATTCCTTTTTGTTTTAAAGAGAAAAATAATAAATTATGATGAATAGCTTTAGAATTTAAGCAATTATTGAGATGGATGAATGTCTCCTTAATATACTTATTATAAAGCAAAAATAAAGTTTCTCAGGTAAATTTGACCCTAGTCCAGGAAAGATTTTCATTCCAGGATCTCTCAGATGGCAAAAATCTGCTGATGATCAAGGTCCTTATGTAAGTGTGGTGTTTACATATAGTCATTGTACATCTTTCTGTATTCTTTAAATGCTCCCTAGACTGGTTGCTATCTCTGCTATCACATAGCTGTGCTGTAAATATTTGTCATGCTGTACATTTAGAGCATGGTGACAAAAAGGAAAGTCAGTTATTGCTGTTATTTGGATTGAATCCCTTGAGGAAGAGAGAATAGTGAGGGCTGATGGCCTTACTTTCCATAGTGCTATTTATTACTAATTCAGGATAAAACCCTAATAAAATATTAGTATCTTAAAAATAATAATATAAAACATTAAAATGAAACAGAATTTCACTAAATAAGATGATATCTATTCAATAATTCTTATATTGCATATTGTTGTCTTCCAATTAGTTGTTCAGGATATGTACTGCTAATTTCTACTGTTCTATTGAAAGGAGCAGTTTATGTGCCACCTTTTGAACCACAGCCTTTTCCAAAAATTTATGACAGTTGTCCTTGGTAGAAGGCAGGCTCAACTCTTCACTAATAATGAAGGGCTTCTTAGCTTCAGCCGGGAAGTTAGTCACTAAGAATTATGCTTTTCATGTAGATGCATTTGCTGAAGTGGTGCTCTTCAATAATGGTTTCCACTTTTTATGTTCACTTTGTGCTTTTGAAAAAATTCCAAAGGTTTGTTTTGTAATCCTGGGCAGGGGTTGGGTTTCCTGGAAAGAATCAGTCTTGAAAGTTTCATGGCTTCATTGTGCATAGCCAGTTACCTTATATTATATGAAGTGGGCTTGGAGAATGTGAATCACCTGTTGCAATGGACCTGTAATTTTTCTTTCAACTTTCTGAGACACAGTTTTCCTATGCAGCTCAGGATGGCCTAGAACTAACTTTGTAGCCTAGGCTAGTCTAGAACTCACACAGAACCTCCTATCTCGGTCTCCCAAGTGCTAGGATTACAGGTATTTGCTACCACACTCAGCATGTAATTTAAGTAGTGCTCTTGGTATTTGCCTTTGAAGCTTTCTTTTGCTGGAACTTCTAGAGTCTTCTGCTGTCACATCATTGACTCTTTCCCCCTTTTCAAAGAAGCTATTCAGCGAGGTTTATTTTCTACTCACTTTGGCTAGGATTAGCTTGTAAGCTTACTGAACTGTAACTGAGACAAGTATATAGCATAGAATAGAGATGCAGATAGAAATGGTGAAAAAACTGGCTAGGGCATGTGGAGATGAAAACCTATCCGATTACAACAAAGCCTATAAAAAAATTCAACTGTACAATTGCACAGGAAGCTGAGACCGGCTGTAGCTACACAGTGGGTTCAAGGCCAGCTGGCATTACTGCGGATGTAGTGCCACGTAAAAGTACTGGGCTCAATCACTAGTCTCAAAAAAGAAAAAAAGTATTGTTTACGTTTTGCCCACATCCTGAGACTTTGCTGAAGACAGAGATTAAGGGGTACAGATTTATTTGTCTGGTAAAGGAATTTTCAAAACCATCTAGGGTTAAGTCTGTGGCCTGGGTACTTAAGCTGATTTAAACCAGTTTTTCAGTGACAATAAGGGACAAAGGCAATTTTTCAAATTGAAAAATTGAAATTTGGGCCCAGAAGAAACTATGTGTTAAGTTGGGACCAGAGGTAGTATGGCTACTAAAGAGATTTGCATCATTAAAAATCCTGGTTATTGTAATTTTTGGCATATTTATTTTTTAAATATTTTCCCTCCTTTGGTTATAGAGTAAGCAAACCTATAGCCACCATTTAAAAATATATATTATTATACATATTTTGTTCATCAGTTATCAGCAGCATAAGCACCTGCCTCAGAAGTACAAGGTCCGGAGTTCAATTCCCAGTACCAAAAAAACAAAAACAAAAACAAAACAAAACAAAACAAAACAAAACAAAACAAAAAAAAACAATGAAAGGTCATGTAAAGTAGGACTAGTTCTTCAATTCAAGAATTCTTTACATGGCATCCAGTTTCCATAATCAATCATTTTGGTGTCAGGAATTTATAGGTAAATATTCTCAAATTGCAAGTCAAATTTTATGGGAATAAATGTATGTATCATATGTATCAGGCAGGTTTCCCATGTGGGACAAAGTACATGAAATCTAGAACTTTAAGGAGGGGAGGCTGACTTTTACTCAGGGTTTCAGGAGTTTCAGTCCATCGTCACTGATTGAAGGCAGAAACATAGGGGTAAAAGTGTGGTGGAGGGAAGGTCCTCAACTCATGGCATCCAGGAAGAGAGAGCAAGGAAGAATTAGAAAGGGCCCAGCGGCCAGATGGAGTCACCAGTGTCACACTCCTGTGATTCATTCAGACACACATATGTAAAGAAGTACGCTTTTACTAATTCTCTATGTGTCTCAAGCCAATCAATTTGACAGTAAAGATTAGACATCATGGGGTGTGCAGTTGCTGCTCTGCAAAGTGGGTTCCTATAGGATGTTAGTATCTCAGAGAACCCTCTGATCCTGACCATCATCCTCTAACAAGACAAAACAATAAAAATAGAAACCTCTGTGATATTTTAATTTCATTGAAAGCTGTCTTTATTAGATTTAAAAGAGCAGTATGGAGTAACACAAAGTTTGTGTTTCAAAAATAAGTTGAAGACTAGTATTTGAATAGAAGTTGTAAAAACTAAAGAACTTGAGGAATAAAATAAACAGCAATATATTTTATTTTCAAAATCATTTGCACAGCATTTTAAAGACAATTTTCTCTTTAATAATATATATTGATACAGAGATGATACTTAAAGTACACAGGAAAGTATGATTATGATTGTATGGTCACATATTTTTCCTGATGGAAAGAGTGTTTCATGGAATAAATAGCAGGGTGGGAAGATAATCCATCCTTTTGAAACCTGCTCTGTGATGATGGATGTATAGATTGATAAAGTAACTCAGTAAGGTTCATTTTTTCCATGTTATTCACAGACTAGTGAACATTGTTGTTAATAAAGCAATGGAATGCTAAAAAAAATTCTGGATATTTTCAAAGAAAAAAGGAGAAAGATGATCAGCAAGATTCTGCCCACTTCATACTAAAAGGTGCAAAAATTTAAACTTTTTATTTGATAAGAGAATTTTGGAGACCTATGCTCAACAAAGGCCTCATATGGAATTCATTCTCTTGGGTTTATTTCACTCTGTTCAACTGTCCATATATAGAGAGTCCTCTACAGCCATGTTACAAGAGGGCTTAACAGCTGCTTGTGCTGCCAATAAATCTTCACGTTGGTCACACAGTGACTCTTCTGTTCTTTGTTTTTGCATGCAGAATGGAAGAGATGTGGGGTCAGAGAAACTTCCCAACCAAGGCCTGGGTGGCTATATATATATATATATATATATATATATATATATATATATATATATATATGATAGTTAGGATAGATATAGAGCTATTTTGGGTTATTTTATTGAGAAAAAAGGTTTGTAGTAATATTGTTTTTTTTTTTTTTTTTGAGCTTCTATACCTTGTTTATTTAGAAGACTTTTCCCCTCCACCTGCCCATCTCCACCTGCCCTTGCCCCTCATACACCAATCAAGAAGACTTTTCCCCTCTT
>PVKA01048255.1:0-13893 GCA_004027165.1 Ctenomys sociabilis
ATATATATATATATATATATATATATATATATATATATATATATATATATGGCAAATTTAGTAACATACAAAAACAATTGAGTAAGATTGGAAGGTCAAGAATTTGGAAGATGCAGTGAAAGAAATAAGGACAAGGGCCAGGAAGATGGCTCAGTAGAATAAGTCCTTTACTGGGAAGCTCAAGGACCTGAATTCAATCCCTGGTTCTGAAAAAGAAAGGAGAGAAAGAAAGAAAGAAAGAAAGAAAGAAAGAAAGAAAGAAAGAAAGAAAGAAAGAAAGAAAGAAAGAAAGAAAGAAAGAAAGAAAGAAAGAAGGAAAGAAAGGAAGGAAGGAAGGAAGGAAGGAAGGAAGAAAGAAAGAAAGAAAGAAAGAAAGAAAGAAAGAAAGAAAGAAAGAAAGAAAGAAAGAAAGAACCATAGAAATGCACATGTGATTTGAGACTCCTAATGACTGTTGTATTTTGCATCTAATGGGCTAAACACCAACTTGTGAAGATAAATAAATCAAATGGAAATTACATTGAGTTCAAGGAAGTATCAGGAGGCATGAACAAGCGTTACAAGTATCCAGAGTTCTGTGAAAGAGTTTTACTCAAAAGTAATCTGAGAAAGAAAGTAGTACCTGAGAAAAATCTCTGTATATACTTCTGCACAAAATATTGTAAACTATCCAGATGGCAAACACAGGAAAACAATAATTTAAAGAAAAACAATTGCTTTGAATCATTTGTATCAGTTTAAATTTGGGAACAGGCAACACACACACACACACACAGAGTTAAAGTGGAAATTTTAAGCAAAAATTATGCATATAATTTAGTTGAAATGTACAGTGAAGTGTATATATGAAAGCTTATGACATTAATTTTATTTGAACACCTTTCAAAAATAAACTGTAATGGCACAAATATTTTCACAGAAACTCACAGTTGCAAAGGCAATGTTACCTGTTTTCATCTAAGCTACTTGAGCCATTTTAATAATTATCATATTCTAGGTAGAAAGTTCAAAATAGAATAAAACAGAACAGTCTACAAACCACTATGATTACTAGGTAACAATCCAAATTCCAGTCATATCAGGGTTAATAACCTAAGTTTGCAGATCAAAAAATTGGAGAAAAGGAAGATCTGCAAGGTCAGTCAATATTTTGAACATAGCCTTTGCAGGTCAGTGAAGACTCAGGACATAGGAGAATCTGTACTGTAACATCATGTATGTCAGCTGTGCCTCAAATTTCCTGATCAAGGAGATTATGGAGCCATGGAGGAATGCGGCTGATGATGTATAGTGTGCCTAAGGAGAGTCACATGGAGAGAAAACTTTCTCTCAGGCTTTCACAGAAAGCAAACTGGTCAAGTAATGACTGTGACTCGTCCATATGCCTGACACTGACAAATGATCTACAAAGTGCGGTACAGGGTTACCCTGAGGGTATTTTCCTGACCTTATCAAATACAAAAGTTATTTTTCTTGTTATGGAGGTCTTGCTTTATCTTAATCCTAATCATCCATCAAAACAGAATAAAAATGAGGTATATAAAGTGAAGCCATATTAATATACTGAGCTGTGAAAGGCTCAAATCAAGATCTTCTGCTGATAACCCACCATTATTGTAGACTGTTAGACTGTGTTGGATTGTTTTTGCTGAATTCACGCACATATAGTATTTAGATGCCAGTGGAATACCCATCTCTGACAGCACTAAACAAAAAAGGGGCTACAAAGGAAGGACCATTTTGTATTTGTATATGCAGAATAGTTATGATGGATATACAGCTACTTCTGCTTAACTCGATGAAAAGACAGTCTTGTGCTAATAATTTTTGCACAGGATATCCTGTCTGCTTCTTGTACTATGGATAATCACTAAGAAGATAGCAAGGTACAATGTATTAATTACTTATTTATTTTTTTAAACAGAGGTTGAGGGTAAAACTTTATTGGATAGAAAAGCTTCTGTTGGAGAGGGACAGAAGGGGGACCTGAGTGGGTTGCTCTGTATTAATTATTGAGACCATCCTGTTAATCAGCTTTGAAACTATTTCATTGATATTTGTTTCTCAATAAAAATATATATATATAGCCTTCCTTGCTATTTTTTTTCCAGAATAACATAATTTGTCTTCAAAGTAATGTCTGGTTATGGAATGAGAAGTGTGTATGTTCCTATATTTTGTAAGATTTCCATTTCATTTAGGGCCTTTAATATAATACTGTTGTAGTGTCCTTGTATTATAGAAACATTATTTATTTTGCTGTGTGATACTTACTGGATTAATGACACAGAGCAAAGATTACAGTTTGCAAAACCCTAAACTTGATGCTTCCCATTAAGTCCTAATATCCTGGACTTAGGAATCTTGAAGAAGAAGATATTAGAATGAAGGTATTTTCTTGGTCACATTTTGCATCTCTGGGCCAGAATACCTGTTCTCTGCAATTAAAAGGAGAAGTCTACTTTGGTTCAGATTTCAGTGGTCTGGGTCCATGGTCAGCCTGTCTCTAAAGATAAAGAACACTCTTAGTTCACAAGACAATCCAGCTTCATTGGCTTCACTCAGACAGGTCTTTTCTTTTTTAAGTATTGTCATTGACTGAAATCCTTTGCCCTGAGCTGCAGATGAGCCTATTTATTTACTTATTTATCTATATCTTGCAACTTGGTATCACCAAATGGGCTGGGGTTGATGGGCCTGTGCTGCTCCTCTAGGCGAAGTTACCATTCTTGTCTCTCCAAATCAAAGCTATCAATTCTCTGCATGATTTACCATTGTGAATGATAACTGTGGTCCTCTGGCTCAGAGAGTATTTCTTGGGTTTCCATAGAGGAAAAGTGCTTTCTTCCATCTTCCTCTCTATATTTTTTCTATTTGAAAGGAAGTCTTACACATAGTTTAAATTTAAGAATGAGGATTTATGCTCCACTTCTTTGAGAAAAGCCTATGTGTGTACATATATTTGGCATTCTTTCCTATGATAAATTTTCTATTGTTCATATTTATTGCAACTGTTCAACATTTTATTTCAGGTGGGTTCATGTGCATTGAATTTATTATCTAAAATGTAACAATGCATTTAATATATTTCATTTATTTATTTGGTACAGTGTCTTGCTCCACAGCTCAGACTCATAGTGATCCTCCTGTCTCAGGTTCTCTGGATAGGATTACAAACGTGAGTCACCATGCCCACTGGCACAGTGCAGCTGGGGTGTGCTGAGCTCATGTGGCATGTAGTACTAAGGATGAGTGCCAGATCCTTGAGCTTGCCAGGCAGGTATTTATGCTGCTGTGCTATCTCTTAGCCCCTAAAATGTTTATTGCTATGATCACATATATTATCTAAAATTTCACTCAATATTTTCATTTCTCAAACTTATTTGAATATGTCAAAAGGAATTTTTCAATAGCCACTCATATAAAATGTTACTAAATACAAAAAATTATATATTTGACCAATCATTAGTTTTTAATTCACTTACTTACTTCTACTTAGCCACAAATCCATGACTGCTTAGTAAATTTTATCACCCTTATTTTTATTGTCACAAACATAATTTTAAGTTTTTAGTAATTAAGTTGTTAGAACCAGGGACTGAACTCAGGCCCTTGCACTTCCCCGGGATGTGCGTACTCTACTGAGCCATCTCCCTGGCCCCATATTATAAGAACTTCTAAGAAATATATAAGTACATTTAAATTCCAAACTTGAAAGGCCAAAGCAACTTATCCTCCAAAGAGTAGTCTAAATGTATGTATCTGGGAGCTGCAGAGATAGCTGCATGGCCTAAATGCATGCCAGGCAAGTGCAAAAACCAGGATTCAACCCCTGATACTAAAAGTTGTGCTGGACCAGGAACCTGGTGTGGTAATGCTCACTTGTAACCGCAGCACTGGAAAGGCTGAAACGGGAGAATCACTACAAGTTCCAACTGCAAAGTGAGACTCTGTACCAAATAAAGAGAAAGAAAGAAAGAAAGAAAGAAAGAAAGAAAGAAAGAAAGAAAGAAAGAAAGAAAGAAAGAAAGAAAGAAAGAAAGAAAGAAAGAACGGAGGGAGGGAGGGAAGGAGGGAGGGAAGGAAAGAAGGAAGGAAGGAAGGAAGAAGAAAGAGAGAGAGAGAAAAGAAAGAAACAAAGTTATCACAGAAAGAAAGAGTTATCACATGATGCCTTAGGCTAATGAGTGCCTTGAGCTGAACATAGGAGTCTTTTCTCTCAAATAAAATTTAAGGGAAAATATGATGGACTGCATCAGGGAAATGTTCTTTCCTTGGAAAAGATAATACACTGAGGAAGATGAAACCTCTACAACAAACTTTACATTTCTGGTTGTTGCTGTTATTACTTGTCTATTTTTACTGTGTTTTAACCGAATCAAGTATGCTTTAGATGAGTGAAGGGGATATAATTATTGTATAGGAAGAAAAGTCTGTTAAGTAAAAAATAAGAATACAGCTTCTTTAAGTTATACCTCAGTGAACCACGTAACTCCCTATATTTAATATATTTTTGCATGCATTAGTGAACTTATTCACTACACTGAAACTATTATTTTACCATTGTGTCTCTCAGCAGATAAGAGTATAACTATTTAACTACCACACACCACACATTAACTAGGAGTATCTTACACTGTTTGTTTTTTGTTTTTGTTTTTGTTGGAACCGGGGATTGAACTGAGGCACTTGTGCTTGCCAGGGAAGCACTTATTCTATTGAGCCATCTCCCTGGCACTCTTCTACTGGTTTAATGTTACCTATATACTAGTTTTAGGAGAAATTAATTGTAATTATTGTTTCAATTTTGTGGCGTTTCACAACAGTGAATTAGTTTGTAAATATATTCATTTCTATTGCTTCTCCTTCCATGTGCATAATACAAATTCCAAAATATTTAAATAGCACATTCAAAATAGGTGGGTAGTTTTCCCATCATCATTCCTTGGAAGCCAAGAGAGGAGAAAGCTTTGTAAATTTTCTACTTAAACTTATTTTGTATGCAGTTTCTTATCTCTTTTGCTATCAGTCTAAAGTATGATGATGTCACCTCATGCCTGCTGTATCCAAGTGATAATGCCAGACCTGTCTCTGTCGGATGTTCACTTTAACACTCCTAATAATTAATTAGATATCCCATGATTCTTTTTATTTCTGTTTCTGACTTAGTAAGTCTCCACGTGTCATTTGCACCTCTACCCAAATCATGTAAATATTTTTTCTCATAATTCTTCATTTTAGTGATTTTTCCCACTTTAGGAAAATAATTTTTAATTTGATAATTAAAAAGTATTGCTTTAAATATATCTATAAAATATATTATGCTATCATTCAAATCATATGTAACATATGAGATATCCATCCAAGAAACTTACTAATTCATTTACTGCTCTAGCTCCAAAATTCAAGGCTGATTTCCAAGTGAATAATGTTGCCTTTCATTATGTAAGAAAAATCATACTTTTTGTCGAAAATAATGAGTTTATACTGTCCACTGACATGAATGATGGAATTTTTCTTATATATATTATAGGTATAGTAGTAAGTATATTTAATATCCTAAATGTCAAAGTATGGTAACATATGGATATTTCCTTGTTATTAGATAGAAAGACTTAAAAGTTTAAATTTAACTAACTCATGACTTTTACACAGTATTGCTAATTAGCATAAAAACACTTATCCTTAAATACTGTTTTCATTTTGCCCATTAAAATAATATATTTACTTATTTATAACTAATCCAAAATGGGTTTACATAAATATCTGATTAATTTCTAAATAAGCTTCTGACTAATAATAGTAGTACACTACCAGATGAGATTCAGTAATAAATTAAGGATTCATTTTCCCTATTGAAGCAATAACTTGATAAAAATAAACAATTTGATATAAAGTATTAGTGGGAAAAATGTACCATTACAATTCAGGTATCATTTAATCTGTGCCTTTTAAAATCAGATACAAGCTCTTGGTGAGATAACTGGCTATAAGTTTTTCTCATTCTGTGGGTTGGGTTTTCATTTTGTTCATTTCCTTTATTGTGCAAAAACTTTTTAATAAGGTGAGATCCCATTTGTTCATTTTTTGTACTATTTCTATTAAAACCAGGCTTAGTTCATTGAAATGAAAAGTTTGTGCTAATATTTTATAGACATGATTCCACACTTATACACTGCACTCTGAATAAGTACTAGGAAGCCAACAATATGCAGTATATCAACTGTTTAACTGCCCTACTAATCTGTTTTGAAGATCCATTTCATTTTCACACTTATTTTATCTTCAGCACATCAAATCAGATAAATTGATTTATCAAAATTAGTCAGCTGAATTTAGACTTAAATACATGATTTTGAGAAAACACAGAGATTTGCTATAGAAAATTAAGTCAGTAAAGATACTGTTATTATTTAGCATGAGTATTCATACAGGCTTTCCTGAAATTACAACTCGTTTGACAGAAAACAAAGATGGCTTGGATCTTGACATTACTGTATCTCCAAATTTACCCTAAATTCTACTTCTTTCTAACTCATGCTTCTCTGTACACCACTGTTTTCTTATTTGATGCTGATGTTACTTAAAAGAAGTTAATTACCTCTTGTACTATTGATAATGATAATAATGGTTTTAATATATCAATAGTATTTCTTTTAAAAATAATAACCAAAATAGATGCAGCATTTCAAAACAAGGTTACATGAAATTAATAGAATTAATTATGAAATTAACAGAATTTTAAAACAAGATTAACAACAAGTTTTAATCTGTTGTACACTGTTATCTTCAAAGTAGTTGCTCAGCTTCTCAGGTATAGGCATACAAGATTGATCAAACAACATAAGCACAATTATGTATACATTAAAGACAATAAGGCATCAATAAATACTATTTTACAGGTTCTATAAGATTTTCTTCTGGAAAGTTAAAATCCTCTATCCTATTGATTTTGTATTATGTATTCGTGCATTATTCATACAATTGATTAATATTCCTATGATTGCTAAAATGTGAAAAATAATGTGTATAAGAAAAGTTCAAGTTATTGTGATGAATTATCACTGTGACTTGTTGAGATCCATGTTATAATTGTCTAGTTCTAAACTGAAAGGCATGATATATCACAAACATCATGTATGGATTAACTCATTCCAGTTGTCTAACACTCTTACAACTATTTTACAGTTCAACAAAATACATGCCCATTTCCTAAGCCCAGATGTAGAATACTGTAAGTATGGCTATGGAAAAATAAAACAGCATCTTCATGCTAATTTTGCAGTTTCACCTTTTCAGGGACATAGGTTGGGTGCCTCTTGCTATTTGTTTATGTCATATAACAGTATGCAGTATGAATTAATGAGGAAAATGTCTCAGAGAACTACTAAAAGTTTCTAAAATGAAAATTTTCAAAGTGTTGGAATTTTTTTTGAAAAACATCTTTTAAGACCAACACTATGCTAGATGAAAAATACAAGAGCTGAAGTGTTAAAATTCTACCTGTAGTTTGTTTTCCCTAATGTTCAAATTATACAGTGAGAAGTTGTGAGCAGATTGTACAGTTTTATATTTTTGAACTTAGGTCATCAAGAATTCTCAGGTATATTTGAGCACAGAAAATTACTAATATATTGTACACTATCTTCTCTTCATCACAAGGTAAACTAATATGGTGTGGGAAACCATATTTAAGAAGAAGGTGTTGTACTAAAATATTTTCACTCTTTTAATAATCCCTAAGATTGTATGAATAAAACATTTAATCATAAACACTACTTTCTCAAGTGTTACCTTAAAGTTCCAGGATCAAAGTACTTTGTCAGCATTAGAAGCTAATTGAGATCCTCGTTCCAGCCAGCAGCCAGGCCCAGTGTGTGAGTGGGGCAGCTGTGGACTACTGGATCATTCCAGGCAGCTCCCAGGGGTGGTACATGTGCCAATCCTCATTCTAGCCAGTACCCAGTCCAGGCATGTGTGTGAACTTCCTCCATCAGACAGGGCTGGTGTGAAACCTGTAGTAGAAGTCCTTACAGAGATGCTAGAGGCAAGACCCACCCAGCTAATACAGCAGCAGAACATCTTGCCAGAGTGACACAGGGGGTTCACTTCCATGGACTGCAGTAGAAAGAAGTAGGGCACAACAGCCAGACCAAGCCACTCCCACTGTACTAGTTTGAACTTGCTAGATCTGGACCCGGTAAGCTGAGACATTTAGCTAGATCCAGATCTATGAGAGCATCCTCTCTCTTTGTCTCTGATTGAGAGAGGAGGCAACAGATAACAAGGAGAACTAGTCTGCCTGGAAGACTCCAGGTACAAACAAGGAGGATATCAGACAGGATTTTGGGGGAAATAATTTAAGTACAAAATCCCAGTCGAATATCTGGTTAACAATATAGTCACAATATTTGCTATTATGGTCTAAAATATGAACCCATTGGTCATAAAAGATGGTCAACTGTTAAATCTCAGTACCCATTATTAGTGTTGCTAATTATAGTTTTGTAAATAAAAAAAAAAAAACCTGTAACTGCCTTAACCACATAATCTTTCTTGGCTAACAACATTGGTAGGTGCTAAGGTAATAACTGCATCAAAACTCTACACCTAATGTCAGAAAGAGAAGGAGCAAAATGCATTCTCAGGGCCTGAGGCCACCCAGACAAATGCAGGAGACACCACATCTGAAATCTTTAAAATAATAGCGTCTAAAGTAAAAACAGCAGAATGACATATAGGAAATCAGATCAGAAATAATCTCTGAAGTAAAAAAAGAAATGATAGGTATAACGAAAGAACTACTAAGTGTTATAAATAAGACACTGGTAAAAAAAATAGAGAATAAAACAATGATGGAATCCTTGAATGAGCACTGTAAGAGAGATATAAAAGACATGAAGCAGATTCAAAGAAATATACAAGAAATTAAAACCTCAATCACAAGACGGCAAAAGCAGTTCAATGAAAGTGAAGATAGATTTTCAGAAATGGAAGACACCTATGCAACTAGCAAAAATGTAAGAAAAATATCTCTTAAAAACAACTAGGGCACAGGAAAAATAATTGATCACCTGCAAATGACGCAAAGATGAACAATGTGAGAGTAAGACATCATTGACAAAGAAGGAGTCAATACAATGATATAAAAAGAATATAGGGGCCGGGGAAATATCTCAGTGTAATAAGTGCTTCCCTGGCAAGTACAGGGGCCTGAGTTCAATCCTCAGTACCACCAAAAGAAATAATAATAAAAAAAGAATATGGGCAGAATTAATAGCAGAAAAATTCCCAAATATGAGGAAACAATCTGACATCCAGGTAACCAAAGCAAACAGAACTCCAAGTAACCTTAACCTACACTGAGATATATAATAGTCAAGATCCGAGAAATCCAGCACAAGAACAATATACTGAAAGCTACTAGAGAAAAGAAGCAGAGCACATAAAAAGTAAAACCCATCAGAATAATGGCAGGTTTCTCTTCACAAAACTTTGCATCAAGAAGAGCATGTAGCAAATTACTTTAAATCCTCCAAGTAAGAAAATTCCAGAACCGATTTCTGTACCCTATAAAACTCTCTTTCTAGTATGATGGAGAAGTAAAATAGTTCCAGGACAAAGACCAGATAAAGAATGTCATGATGACAAAGCCAATCCTACATAAACTACTAAAAGATATTCTAGGGAGGGACCAAAAGGACCACAACTCCATGAATGAGAATGAAAAGTTCCTACCATATAGGGAAAACAATTAAACACAGGAGAAAAAGAGATATACAAAAGCAGGTAAATAACATGTCAATCCTATGTCAATAAATCTCAACTATAACCATTAATGTAAATGGATTCAATTCACCAATTAAAATAAATAGACTGGCAGAGTGGATTAGGAAGCAAAACCCAATCATATGTTGTATAAAACAAACATAATTTGTAAAGAAATGCATAGGCTAAGAGTCAAAGGTTGAAAAAAAAAAATACTACATGCCCCAGCATCTCAGAAAAAAGGTGGGATAGCAATACTGTTTGAAGACAGTTTCAACTTCAAATCAATTATGACCAAATGAAATATAGAAGGCCAGTAAATATTGGTAAGGGGAAAAATACAAGAGGAAGAGGTATATGCACACACCAAACATCGGAGCATTGAACTATATAAGACACATCTTAATTGACATGAAAAATGTAATATCTACCACAATCATAACAGGGAATCTTAACACACTCTTATCCTAAAAGGATAGGTCAAACAGACAAGAAATTAGCAAAGAATAGCAGAACTGAACCAGAACTTAAAACAAATGGACTTAATGGATATATACAGTGTTTCACCCAACAGCATTTGAATACAAAGTTTTTTCAGCTGAACATGGGACATATTCTGAAATAGATCACATACTAGGGCATAGGTAATGTTTATGTTCAAAACCAGAAATTATCTCATACATATTATCTGACCACAGTAAAATGAAACTGGAAATACATGACAAAAGATACCACAAAAACCGCAAAAATATACAGAATACGAACAACATCCTGCTCAGCAAAAAATTAGCCTAGAAATGAAACAATACCTAAAATTCAATGAAAATTCAAGAGCAACTTATCAGAATTTATGGGATTCAGTGAAAGCAATTCTTAGAGGGAAATTTGAAGCTGTGAACTCACATATTGGGAAAACAAAATGGGAACAAATAAATACCTGAATGCTACATCTCAAAGGTCGAGGAAAGGAAGAACAAACCAAACACAAAGCCCAAAGACAAGAGGAAAATTTAAAGATCAGAGCACAAATTAATGCAATTGAGACAAAAGAAGAAAACACAAAGAAGTAATGAATCAAAAAGCTAGTTCGTTGAAAGATTAAATAAAATTGATAAATACCTAGTTAAGTTCATCAAAAAAAAAATTCACATTCAAGCAATAAGCAATGAAAAAGTTGAAATAACCACAGACTCTGTTTTGTATTTTGAAAACCTTTACTCTCACAGAATCAATGACACAGAAGGAATGGGAAAATGCCTGAAAAGGTTCAAATTAACAAAACTGAATCAGGAAGATATAGCAACTCTCAATAACCCAATAACAGCCAACGAAATTCACAATGCAATAAAAAAAAAAAAAAAAAAAAAAAAAAAAAAAAAAAAAAAAAAAAAAAAAAAAAAAAAAAAAAAAAAAAAAAAAAAAAAAAAAAAAAAAAAAAAAAAAAAAAAAAAAAAAAAAAAAAAAAAAAAAAAAAAAAAAAAAAAAAAAAAAAAAAAAAAAAAAAAAAAAAAAAAAAAAAAAAAAAAAAAAAAAAAAAAACCTACCTACCAACAAAGAAAAGTCAGGTATTGATGGATGCACAGCTGAATAGAACAAGAAAGGTACAGAATACATAATCCCTATGCTCCTCAAACTCTTCAAGGAAAGTGAAAAGGAAACAACTCTCCCAAATTCATTCCTGGAGGCAAGTATTATACTGATACAAAAACCAGAGAAATACACAACTAAATAAGAACTAAAGGTCAATCTTACTCATGAACATAGATGCACAAATGTTCAATAAAATCCTCACAAATAGAATACAACAAATCCTCAAGAAGATTATATACCATGACCAGGCAGGATTAATCCCAGGAATGCAAGAATGGTTCTATATAGGCAAACCTATAAATGTAATGCACTATGTCAATAGAGCCAAATCCAAAAACCACATGATCATCTAAATTGATGTAGAAAAGGCTTTTGACGAAGTCCAACACTCATTCATGTTCAAAGTACTAAAGAATATTGGAGGATATGGCCTCTACCTTAATCTGATAAAATCCATCAATGACAATCCAGCTGCTAATATAATTCTAAATGTGGATAAACTAAAATATTTTACTCTCAGATCACGTACAAGACAAGTATGACCTCTATTACCACTCCTATTCAATATAGTTCTGTATTCATTTGCTAGAGCCATTAGAAGAGAGAGAGAAACAAAACAAATAAGAAGAGGTAAAGAAGAAGTTAAAGTAACATTTGAAGATGACATGATAAGAGGACCCAAAATCTCCACTAAGAAGTTCATGAAATTGATGAAAAATATTCAGTAGAATAGCAGGATACAAAGCTAATAACATTTCTCTGCATAGACAACAAACACAGTGAGGGAATAATTGCAGAAACAATAGCTTTTATAATAGTACCACAGAAAATGAAATACATAGGTATTACTCTAACTAAAGAAGTAAAACATGTATTCAGTGAAAATTATAGTGCTCTGAAGAAAGATCATAGAGTATTTCAGAAAATGGAAAGATATTCCCTGCTCCTGGATACAAAGAACCAACATCATGAATATTGCCATGCTCCCAAAACTGTTATACATATTTAATGCGATCCATATCAAAATACCATGAACACACATCAAAGATCTAGAGAAATCATTTCTAACTTTATTTAGAAGCAGAAAAAAAACAAACAAACCTATCATAGCAAAGGTAATCCTGGGCAACAAAGGCAAGGCAGGAACCATTTCAATCCTTGACTTGAAATTATATTACAAAGCTACTGTGATAAAATCAGCATGGCATTGGCAAAAAAATAAACTTGAAGATCAATGGAACAGATTAGATGAAGCTGAAGCAACTACAAACACACTCAGTCACCTTTACCAATGGGGCCAAAACTTCTTTCTGGAAGCAAGACAGCCTCTTTAGCAAATACTGCTGTTAAAACTGGCTCTCTATGTGCCAAAAAATAAGGCTTGACCCATCTCTCACCATGAACTAAACTAAAGTCAAAATGCAATAAAGATTTAAATGTTAAAACATAGACACCAAATTTCCTGGAAGCCAAATCTTGGGGTACATGGAAATCTTGAAGACCTAAGGCTGGGCAAAAAGTTCAGGAGCAAAAATCAGACTGGGAAACACTAGTAAAAAATTAATAACTGGGATTTCCTCTTATTGAGAAGTTTTTGCACATCAAAGGAAATTTCCAACATAGTGAAAAGATAATCCACAAACTTGGAAAAAAATCTTAACTAACAAGCACTCAGACAAAGGTCTCCTATTTAGAATTTATAAAGAACTAAAAGGTATCATTAGGGCCCCAACATTTAAAGACCCAATCCAGAAATGGGCATCCAAGATGAATACACACTTCTCAGAGGACAAAATTACACAAGCAAATAAATATATGAAGAAATGTACCTTAACACTAGCCATTTATGAACTGCAAATTAGAACAACACTGAGATAGCATCTCACTCCAGAAAGAATGGCTATCATAAAGAAATCACCCAACAACAAATGTTAGAGAAGATGTGGGGAAAAAGGAACCCTTCTCCACTGCTGGTGGCAATGTAGGCTGAAACAATCATTATGAAAATCAGTGTGGAGACTTCTCAAAGAACTAGGACTTGAAATCCCATTCAATCCATCTATCTCTCTTCTGAAAATTTTCCCAAAAAACTGAAAACATATCATAGTAAGAGTCACCTACAGAGAAAAAATACTCTTAGGTTTCACAGAGAGCAAACTGGTCAAGCAATGGCCGTGACTCATCCAGACGACTGATGCTGACAAAAAATCCACATGGACTTTTTCCAGGGTAAATCCTTAGGAGATTTGACTAATCTCATCAGACAGCAAAGCGCGCAATTTTAGTTATATAGGTCTTGCTTTAACTTGGTCTTAACCATCCAACAGAAAAGTGTAACCATAAATAAATCTATATTAATATGATGATGTGTAAAAAGCTTACATCAATAACTTCAGACAATTGTCAGTTTTGCTGGGAACTCAGTACTGTTATGGACTATTGCATTATATAGGGTTATTTTCTAAATTCAAGTACCTACAATCTTTGGTTTGGCATCGAGGCTGAAAATATCCCTTAAATACTTCTCCAAATATG
>PVKA01048256.1:0-13901 GCA_004027165.1 Ctenomys sociabilis
TATATATATATATATATATATATATATATATATATATATATATATATATATATATATATATATATATATATATATATATATATATATTTTTTGTGATATATATATATATATATATATATATATATATATATATATATATTAGTTAGGGTAGATATACAGCCACTTTCTCTTAGTTCAATGACAAGAAAGGTTTGTACTAATAATGTTTAGACAAGATATCATGTCTGCATCTTGTCCTATGAATAACTACTATGAAGACAAGAATAGGCAATGTGTTATTTTTAACTGTACTACTGATCTGTCTTGAAACTGTTTCAATGATATTTAACATTTTTCTCATTAAAATCAATAAAAAATTAAAAATATCTCTATAGTATTCCAGAATTAAATATTTCACATGTGCAGTTGGATATTTAGCTATGATATTGACAAGAACATTAAAAAAGAAAGGTGGTATTTATGATTTACTTTCTACAAAATGCTTTCATTGTCTTCATAATTCTCTCAAGCAGCTGAAATTAAAACAAATGCTAATATGAAGAACATTATAGGGACTTAGGGTATAGCTCACTGGCATAACACCTGCCTGGCAAGTGCAAGGTCCTAAGGTCAATTCCTTATACCAAAAAAAAAAAAAAAAAAAAAAAAAAAAAAAAAAAAAAAAAAAAAAAAAAAAAAAGCCATTGCATTAAAAGTTTTATTATTTAAGAATGGAATATTCAGGGATAGGTAAATAAGCTGCATATCATAGTAAATCTTTATGCTTTACTTTTGGATGGTGCAAATTAAATCATTAATAGTATATTTTCTTAGTGCAGAAAACCTGTCTCTTCCTGGTTGAATGATTTTCTATACTGTTATGGTTTATATCTCCATATTATCCCAAAAATCCTCATGAACTCATAGACAGGACTTTTAAAAGATGATTGAATTATGGAGGTATGATAATCTGTAGCTAAATGTGATGTTTGTCAGAGGAGCTGAGTCACTAGATGGGTGGCCTGGAACAAAATATCTCCCTCTCCTTTGATCTCTCTGTGCTTCTTCCTGCCATTCCATTAAATGTCTGTCTCCTGTTATGTTCCTCTGACATGTCACCCTGCCTTGGAGGTAGCCGACATTGGACTGAAACCTCTCCAACTGTCAGACAAAATAAATCTTTTCTTCTTAGAGTTGTGGGTATAAGGTATTGCATCTCAGCAAGGAGAAAGTAACTAAGACTTTCACCTACACCTCAGAACTAGCTAGTATTATTAATAAAAAATTCAAAATAATTTCTTTTCCTGGTGACACTTTCGTTGCTTTACTCTCTTAATGGCATGCAAACTGCAAGCTATTTAACATACTCAACATACTGTTGGAAAAAGCTATCATTAGCATTTTAATGTCTTTAAAATCTTCTGCAGTCTGATGGCATATGTACTGGATGATAATGAAGTAAAGGGGATGAATAATGTTTTTCTATTCATAGGTACTATATCTTCAAAGACAACTACCATTTCGAAAATGGTCATTAAATCGTTTTATTTAATCAGGCAGAACATTTTGATGTAGGTTTGAGAAACAAATTATAATTACAACTAAAATTTCTCCAATGTTGAAAGGTTCAGAGTAGATTGACACAGGCTTTAAGGGAAATTGTAATTTCTATAGAACTTAGAGTTTTTTACTACTGATTATAAAATAAATATATTACACCATTTAAAAATAAGACAGTAGGTAAGAGTGAAAAATCTTCATCTTCATATATATAATTTCTGTGCTTGCTTCAGCAGCACATATACTAAAATTAGAACCATATATATAATTTCCTTACCTATTCACTCATCAACAGTTACTTAAGCTTTTTTCACATATTAGCTACTATGAATGATGTCAAAATGGATGCAGAACATACATCTCTACCATATGAGTTTTATTTCCTCTCATTATACACCCAAAAATAATTTTTTGCACTAGGTTATCACCCAATACTTCATGTGCTAAACTATCAACCCCTAGAAAAACCTCAGACCTCCTCCCTTCCACACCTATTAGTTTTGGGGATGTTTCCACAGCAATGACTGGTGAGTAGACTTATTCACATTCCTATATTAACAAAAGAATGGTACCTCTTTGTCTTAGGTATACCATCTCAGGAATGATAGAGTCCTTTTCTACCTCAAATAAAACATCCTTCACATTAGCATATATTCAACTTACTGGAATCATCTTCTTTGGACTATTCATCTCCATATAAAATGATAATGGACCTAAATTTACCTCACAAATCATCCAACAGGTGGCCTTCTCCTTAAATATAAGCTGGAAGTTCCACAGCCCACATGGACCAGAATCCTCAGGTAAGGTGGAAAAGGCTAATCACTTTCTTACATAGAGCCTAACCAACTTTTCCCTCCAGGTTCACTTAGACTGAACTCCTTCATTAGTCCTTTGCAAACTCAGGTCTCTTCTCAATCCTCTTATTTATTTACTTATTTATTTATTATGTATTTTATACAAGGTCTCACTATGCAGCTAAACTCATAGTGATCTTCCTGTTTTCAGCCTCCCCAGTGCTGGGATTACAGGTGCACCTCAATGTGCCTGTGTTCAGTTGCTGGCTCAGCACACTTGCGGGAAGGGCTGGTACAGCATGTGGTACCAGGAATCATAACCCGGGTCCTTGCACTTGCCTAAGAAGGCACTTAGTTTGCCTAGCTATATCACTGGCTGCTCAATCCTTTTATGATCAAGCCCTTTGACATTCTATATAGTAGGGCTTTCATTCCGTTCACATTCTCTAATCCAACTCAAACTTCCACTTTCCTCTTTTAAATTGCTTACTTAACACTCTTAGGCATCTCATTTGGAAATATTCTGACTCCACCCTCCACAAACCATCCAGCAACCTAGACACACTCACTCCCCCATCACTACAACCTGGAGACTGGGTATATAGCAAGCCCCCCAACCACTCACAGGGATTAAAGTCAGAATAGACCAGGCCCCTTCATGTAATTCTGACCACCCCAGCAGTAGCAAAATTAAAAGAGCATTCCTCCTTAGTTCACTTCTTTCTAAAAGAAGACCCCCTTTTCCAGTGTACACCAACTGGACCCACATCCCTCATCATCAAGATGCCTCTTATGACTGAAGGGATGAAGTATATAACTCTCTCTTCATAATTTTGTCTGTTTATTGACCATCTTAATAGATAAATTTCCCTATTATTTAACCTTTCCCTCCTTAGACATCATAATACAAGAACTATGGCTACAGGGAATCTTGTCAAATTTCTCTCCACAACAAATAACTAACTTTACTTCCTGTGTTCTCCCGTTCTGATCCTTTCTTTCTCAGGATTGTTCATCCTCTTAATCTCTACCACCATGCTAAGACCCTTCACAGATACCTAAGTCAACACTCTTCTTAGATACCTCAGTCACTTTCTCATGTGGCTAAAATCATCCAAACCCTTAATGGAATTGTAGGGCTGCTGGGGCTGCCTCCATCTTTCCAAGATAGCAGACTCATTAATCCCCACCCCCTTTGGAACATGGATGAACACTTCTGTAGGGCTGCACTTCACCGATACTGCTTGTCTTAGGGGCACACCCTAGGTAAAGGATTTGACATCACATTCCTGGGGGTATTAACAGGTGTCTCATAGGCCTTAAAGTCTCACTAACTGCTGCAGCAAGCCACAATTAGTCCCTCCCAAAATGGACTCCTTCTAAACCAACCTGTTCTTCCTCATTTCTCCAATCAAACAAGATCATTTTACACCTGTCAGCTCCTTAGTTCCCTCCCTCTGCAAAGCATCTGTTCATCTCCTCCCACATTCTAATCATCACAACTTTAACCACCTGGGAACTCTTATGGGTATCTGGGTACACTTCATTCCAGGACAGTCTAAACTGTACTACAAGGGGCCAGGGAGATGGCCCAGTGGAGTAAGTGCTTCCCTGGCAAGTGCAAAGGGCCTGAATTCAATCCCTGGTTCTGCCAAAAAAAAATTAACCACTATATCTATATATTGCCAAGACAAGGGACCTTTCAAAGACACTCCACTTGCCCATAGAGATGGTTTATGTGACATTGTCCCTGTGCGGAGGGCTGCCACCTCAATTACTTCTTAGAGAGTACAATCTTCCTTCCTGTATAGCATGATAGCCTTCAATGAGGGGATGCCCCGCCTGTGAATGGATGGTTTTTGAAGTGCTCCCTTACCAAAACCAGTCAGAGAACCATATATATGTTCTGAGTTTATGTAATAAAAGCAGGTAAGTCTAAAACCAAGGAGTCCAGTGCACTGACAACTGAGGTGGAGTTTTGACAGTCAGGTATTGAGAGGAGATTGGCAGGATTTAGTACACATGATTGGCTGAATGTAAGAGGGTTTTAACATCTGACTGAAGGATTTAAAGGCAAGCAGGATTTAAAGGCTTACTAGCAAATCTACTGGGGCTACATGGAAGTAGAGTGAAAGATTAGTATTTTTATTTAATGTTTCCTTTTCATATCAGTTTGGAAATATTACCTAAGAGAAAGCTGAGGGATGTGTCTTTCAATGTTTTCCAGGAAGAAATACCCATCAAGGTAAAGGATATGAAAGGCTCTACTCAACAACTTCTGTGGATAACCCAATACTATTGTGGACTGCTGGACTGTGTTGGAGTGTTTTGCTGAATTCAAGCACCTATAATAAGTGAATGCCAATAGAATCCCTATCTCTGACAGGACTAAACAAAAAAGGGGATACAAAGGAAGGAACATTCTATATTTGTATGTACAGAACAGGATAAATATGCAGTACTTCTTCATAATTCTATGAGAAGAAAGATTTGCACTAATAGTGTTTGGACAGGATCTCTTCTCTGCTTTTTGTGCTATGGATAACCACTACGAAGATAACAATGTAAAAAGTATTAATTATTCAAACTGTATTATAAATCAGCTTTTAAAAAAAGACAGGTATTGGCCGTGACTCATCCACATGGATGACACAGACCAAGGAACTGCAGAATAATGTACAGGACTACAAGATAAACCCTGAGAGGACTTCACTGACCACATAGGAAATATAAAGTTCATGTGTTGGTATATAAGTCTTGATCTACCTAGGTCTTAACCATCCAGCAGAAAAGTATAAAAATGAAGTATACATCATGAGCCCATAATATTAAGCTGAGCTGTAAATGACTATGGTCAACAATTTCTTTGAATAACTCACTGTGGTTGTAGAATGCTGGACTGTGTTGGATTGTGGTGTTGAGTTCAAGCACCTAAGTTAGTTGAATGTCAATGGAGTGCCCACTTTTGACAGGTGTAGACAAAGGAAGGGGTGTAGAAAGAAAAAATCATGATGTGTGTGTATAGACAGTACAGTTGGGATAGATAACGCTGTGCTTCTACATAATTCTATGAGAGGCAAGATCTGCACTAACGGCGGTTGGACAGGATATTATGTTGGCTTCTAGTACAACGGTCATCCACTAGGTAAATAATTATTGAATTTTTGATATAATTCAGGTATAAAAAGATAAGATAAGTAAGCAGCTACACTCTTAATTCGCTGATAAGAGATATCTGCTAAAATAATATCTGTAAATATAGTATCATAGTATGCACCTTGTACAATACCAAAACGTTATGAAAACAGTTTGCAATGTATTAATTCATCGACTCTGTATGGTTAAGGTGTCTTGAAACTGTCTGATTGATGTTTGTATTTCAATAAAATAAAAATAAATAAAAAATAAATAAATAAAATAAAATTGTATCATAAAAAAAGAAGCTCAAAAAAATTTTTGACCATAAAACTTAAGAAATAAAAAAAAAAGATCTGCATTAATGGTGGTTGGACAGGATATTATGTCGGCTTCTAGAACTACAGTCATCCACTAGGAAAATAATTATTGAATTTTTGATATAGTTCAGGTATAAAAAAATAAGATAAGTAAGCAGCTACACTCTTAATTCACTGATAAGAGATATCTGCTAAAATAATATCTGTAAATATAATATCATGTATGCACCTTGTACAATACCAAAACGTTATGAAAACAGTTTGCAATGTATTAATTTATCAAATCTGTCTTGTTAAGTTGTCTTGAAACTGTCTGATTGACATTTGTAGTTAAATAAAATAAAATAATATAAAAATAAAAATAAAAAAGACAGGTATACAGCTACATTCTCTTAAATCAATAAATAGAGGGATCTGCACTAATAGTGTTACATGTCTGCACCTTGTACAACAAATAACTGCTAAGAAAACAATATGCAATGTATTAATTATTGAATCCATCCTACTAATTTGATTTGAACCTTGTCTCATTGCTATTTGTTCTCCAATAAATTTATGGGGAAAAAGTAGCAAAAAAAAAATCACACAAAGCCAAAACTGCATCATTTACCATGTTATTTGAATGTTTAATTATTTCTAAAGCTTTGGAGTTCAAGTAAACATAAAAATCTGCTCCTTATTCTGGTCTCACACCATTATCCTTATGAATAAATTTCCTACCCTGCAAAAAGAAAGTGAAGGATAGCTCCTGGAGTCAGGAAACATGTTGGTGGGAATTTTTCCTGTAAATAGCTTACAGACAAGGGCCAATAGGCTCCTAGAGCTGGGCAAGATTGTCCTGCACATTTAAAGGAAGCATCCCCCCACCATGCATAGTGCAAGAGATCCAATTTTTTTGTATTATTCTCAAATACTTCACAGGGAGCAACAAGGAAAGGGTTAGGAAGAAAAAGGGGGACAGCAGATGACTTTTCTCTAAATACCAAGATAAATTCAACTGGATCAGAATGTATCTTCCCAGGCCAGAGAGATAGCTCAGTAGATTAAATGCATAACTGGCAAGTGCAAGGACCTGAGTTCAATCCCCAGTTCAGCCAAAAAAACATAATTTATCTTCCCAAGAATGGTGATGAATTAGCAGCTGGTGATGGATGTCTTGTTTGAGGTCTGGCACAATGGTCTGGGATTGGAATTCACAAAAAGAGTGTGTTTAGGCAAAAGTGAAGTGAGGGTTGGTTACTCAGTTGGGCAGTCTACATTCAAAAGTTGCCTCTGGGGGTTTTCGGGGTGCACTAAATTGTAGCCTTGGTCAGTACCTTCATAGTCCCACCAAAAAGATAATCAAGCCCATGCAACCAGCTTTTTGGAAAGGAAAGGAAATGGAGCAAGATATGAATGTCTCAGGATTCAACAGTAAGCCCAGGACTAACTGCAACTGCCCATTGCTTCTTAGGTTGCAAAAGAGTCCATGATCTTATCATTTGCTCGTGGATTTCAGCACCGGATGAGTGGGAAAGAAGGACAAAAACTCAACAGTTCCAAGAGGCCTTTTGCTAAACCTGAGAGAAACATTTCTGTGTGAGCAGAAGAGTGAAGCTGTTCCTTACTGTACAGGCTAAGAAGCTTCTTTGGTGGGCTTTTAGTAGGGATGACCCAGACAAATGGCAGGCTTGAGGTTTGCTGATGTGTTCTCTGCATCCTCTGTAACCTGCTAACATGTCCTCAAGCTGCTGATAATCTGCTAATGTGTCCTCTGTGGCCCATTGACCTAAGGACAATGAAACTGATGTTTTCCTAAGATTGTGTGTGGAATCATTCAAACAAGTGATGTCCCTGTCTAGGTTTTGTCAATCTTCAGTGGCTATCAGTGTACAGGACTTTCCCAGAATTCACTCTTATTTATTTACATGAATGAGATGTAGTACATATTTATGAACCTTCAGCAAGTTTTGAGTGGGGAAAAAATTACTGTAGATCAGGCCAGGAAATCTCACATGGTATTGAGTTCTGTCTACCCTGGAGCTTCAGAGATTTCCCAAGTCTTCGTTATTTTTTTTTCTGGCTCTCTCAAAACAATGTAAGGAATATGAGTTCAGAGATGTCTAAACTCAAGTGAGTGGAGGGAAGGAAGTGTTCTCCCAGTCTCAATTGTTCTACTTGTACTTTTGCCCATTTTAATAGCTTTTTCTAAAAGAAATTTCATTGTCTTAAAAAGTAAAGAGCGCTGGCAAAATAGCTCAGTGGACTAAGCACCTGCTTAGGCAAGCACAGCGACCAGGGTTCGATCCACAGCACCACAGCCCACACCAGCCCTGCCCTCAGGTGCACTGAGACCACCACCGAGTTCAAGCATGATGGTGCACCACTGGGCAGGCTGAAAACAGGAGGATCACTACAAGTTTGAGCTGCATAGTGATACCCTGTACCAAATACATAAATTTAAACAAAAAGTAAAGACACTCTATCACTGTGACAAGGTGTATACTCCTTTTGTGTTTGTTTTCATTTTTTTAATGTTTATAGCAAAGCAACTATATTTCTACTTCATGGTAACAAATTAAAACAAAACTGAAAAGTTATTAAAATAGTAAATAGCTATAAATCTCATCAAAAAATTTCCAAGGCAATATAGAGAAAAGTAGAAAATATTATAGAGAAATTAAAAATTTCAAGAACCATTTTAAAGTGAAACCTTTGAAGATAATAGTTTTCTATGAAAATCCAAAAAACTTGAAATCATTAAAATAATTTTTAAAAAAAGAAGAAAAAACTGTGGAAAGTTAGCATGACATTATTTCCAGAATTAATATGCACTTATAATATCTTATATACTCTTTGAAATACACAGGCATTATCTAAGTGTACATATGACTGTTGCTTTTTTAGGCAAAGGCACTATTTCTTAAACTATTATGGATCTTTTTAAGTGAGAAAGGAATAAATAATTCATTGTTATAATTTGTTACAGTGTTATCTAACTTCACAGACTTAATTGTTTCTCTTATCTGGGAAAGATTGCTTCAGTCTTCAGCTAGCAGGCAAGATGTCCATGCTTGTGTTTATTTATTTATTTTATTTTTATTTTTCTTACATGTTTTGTACAGGGTCTCACTAAGCAGCTCAGACTTACAGTGAACTTTCTGTTTTCAGCCTCCCCAGCACTAGGATTATAGGTGTGTGCCACCACGGCCCGAATTGGGACCATTGCGGCATGTGATACTGGAGATCAAACCCCTGTTCCTACAATTGCCTAAGCATGTAGTTAGTCTGCTGAGCTACTTCACCAGCACGGTTGTGGTTTTTGCCCAATTTCTAGTTCAAGAATGGAAACAGAGCTGGATGTCATAGAAATAAAATACATATCTATAACTACATCACTCAGTAGGCTGTGACAGGACTGCTTTAAGTTCAAGGCCAGCCTGGACTGCACAAAAATACATGCACAAAAAAAGGATGGGAAAATTTCTGACTGTTTTTGGACCAAATTACTCAAGAAGAGAAGAGTTCATGAGCCAAGGTATTATTGTTCATGGGAAGTGCTGCTTATCCGTTTCCTATAATTTTTTTGGTATTTCTAATTAAATGCTATCAATTTGACTTTTTTTTGCATTTGGTGGATATTTATCACAAAAAGTAATGAGTTTCATATATATACTCTATATATCAATTTGTATTTTAATAACAAATCCTATAGGCTATATAAGTAGATATGGTCAGTTGTATGACTTCTTGCTTTAGTGGCATACTTAATTCTGATTATGCAATTTATTATGACTATGATTTTGCATAATGCATTTGGATATTTTTGGGTACTGGGAATTGAACTCAGGACTTGCCAGGCAAGCACTTACGCTACAGAGCTATCTCCCTAGCCATCATAATGCATTTGGAAAAAACGTGATATCGTATTTTTTTAATTGTGATACCATTTTCTCAACTTTGCAAACCCTAAGTAATTTGCAATGATTTTCCCTTTTGGTTTAGATTTCACTCCTGTTTTATAAATCTGTTTTGCCAAATAGGTAAAATTTAGTAGTACAGAATAATCTATATTGATATAAGGAATTTACATTTAGGTAGTTAACCTCTATAATTTTTCACAAGATATTCATATATAAAAGTCAAATAGCTCAAATATATGATGCACATAGCTAGCTGCCAATATGCTGTACCTGATATCAATGGATTATCTTGAAGAAAAACTTGGAAATTACAGCAGCCAGATAGCTAGTACTTTCTAAGATCAATTTATTATATTTTGTTTACAACCAGTAGCATTTTTCTTTTCTTTTTCAATCATAAAGAAGAGTTGGTATTCTATTGCTATTGATCCTGGCAGGAAAAATGTCTAAAACAATTTATAAAGAACCATGATTTAAGACACAAAAACACATTCTGCGTTTTCCTTAAGATTTGATTTTTGGGAGCAAGGTAGATGGCTCAATGGAATAAGTGCTTCCCTGGCAAGGCCAAGAGCCTGAGTTCAATCCCCAGTTCTGCCAAAAAAAAAATTGTTTTTTGTTTCATTAAAATTGCAACAATTCCTTTGGAACTGTTTCACAATATCACTGGTTTAATTCTGTTTTGGTTATATCACTCTCTATACTTAACAAGAGAAAAGTTACATAGAATATACTTGCCTCTCTGAAAAACATAATGGACGTCTCACAAACAACATGGCAAAAAATAATTACTTTATATATTTCTGTGTAATGCATCTATCTACTTTCAGCTCATAACACAAGCCAGGTAAGAAATTAAATGTCATTAGTTGTTCAGCCATGAATATGCAGACTTTATTATGTCCACATTTCAGAGCAAGTAAATAATAACTTTGTATGGCAGATATGTAAATAATGGGATTTTTTTGCCTCCCCAATTTTTCAATATTTTTCCAGAAGTCAAAAACACTATTAGATCTTTTTTTTCTTTTTTGCGGAACCAGGGATTAAACTCAGGCCCTTGCACTTGCCAGGGAAGCGTTTATTCCACTCAGCCATCTCCACAGCCCCTAACAAAACACAATTAATATAAATATAAATATTAACACATATCAATGATTTTACTATCATTCATTAAGCTGAGAACAAACAAACTGGTAAACTGATTTCAGCAGAATCTCAGAAGGACTGCAGTTATAAGGTAATTGATAAAAAAAAACTAGAATATTATTATTAGTTAGAAACAAAATTAGTCAATATTCTCAAAGTTAATAAAAATGAACTTTTGTGGTTCATTCTAATTGAAGAAAAATTAAATATATTGATACCAGATGAATTTTTTTCTTAATATAAGAGGAAGTTAAGTTAGAAATTAAGATATGGTCAGAGAAGAACTGGATTCTTAGTGAAGTTAGTGAAAACCAAAGACAACAGACTGTGGCTAGAGGCACTTCAGAAGGAGGTTGGGGCCAGGGAGACAGCTCAGTGGAATAAGCACTAACATGGTAAGTGCAAGGACCTGAATTCAGTCCTTGGTTACACACACACACACACACACACCAAAAAAAAAAAAAAAAAGGAGGACGTGAGCCTCAAGATAAAGATGCAACTGCCAGGACTCCATAAAGCATAAATAGTAACTCAGAATTCCTCAGCAGAATGTACCACATCAAGGGCTAGAGGATAGCTCAGTGGTCTAAGTGCCTGCCTGGCAAGTGCAAGAACCTCGGTTTACTCCCCAGTACTGTGGAAACCAGGCATAGTGGTGCATGCCTCTAATCCCAGCACTAGGGTGTCTGAGACAGGAGGATCATTAGAAGTCCAAGCTGTGTAGCAAGACCCTTACTAAATAAATACATAAATGCACACATACATGCATAAATACATAAATAAATAAATGTATTTTTTTTTAAATTTACCACACCATGGAGGAAGTTTGGATAGGAATCAGCTGCCCACATGGGTAAACAGAACATCTCAACCCCTTCTTTCCTCAAAATGCCTTTGTTTCTTCCATATAACCTTACTATATATTTTGTTTCTCTATTGGATCAATATTACTAAGTAGCTGCAGTTGTAACACTACTGATCAATTATAGTTTGATCCACATTTTACCTTCATTGTGACTTCGCTGTATAAATTACACCTAACAGCAACCCAGTTTGAGGACCACTCCTATCTCTCAGGAGCTAACTGTCAATAAACATTTCCTAATCTTAAACTCCATTTTTACTTGGAATACATTCTTTAATTTCATAGAACATGAACTCAACCTACATCTAGCAGGTTGGGAGTTATATTTCTGCTATATAACTGTCCACAGTGATATCTAAGGAAGGGAAAATATTTTTTTTTAATTCATGACACCTGAAATATTTCAATGTGTTTCCACATTTGGCTAATTAAGAATTGTCATGAATTGTTTGCCAGTTGTTTAACCTTCATCTTTTTTTGTTAAAATGAAGATAGATTTAAAATTGAATGAGAAGGTAGTGATGTCTTCATACTTAGGTTTCTTTCATGGCATATGTTTTTTCACAAATAGAAACTTCTAGCCTGTTTCTACATACTGCTTTTAGACTGAGTTCCACCCTGACTGCTGAATTTACTCGTATATTCTTATTGACTAGTTGGGTGGCAACAGTATAGCTTCTTGTCTTATTTTTAGACAGATTTTTTGAATTAATTGTAGAATTATAAATCCTTTGCAGTTTACTATTGGGTATGTCTGAGCTTAAGGGATAAGTTTTAGCACTTCACCTCTATTATGCATGGTTGTTATCTTTGTGAGTAAATGATAATTTGCTTCTCATCCCTGGATTAAAAAGAAACAAAAATTCATGCCCACACAGAAAGACACATATGACAGTTTTTGCTGATCCAAGAAAACAAATTCCAGCACTCCCTTTCAAGTTTGATCGAGAAGTGAAATACTTCCACAACAAAGAACAACTAAAGAATTTCATGATGACAAAGGCATCCCTACACAGGCTACTGGAGGATGTTCTAGAGAGAGACCACAATGAGCAGAACTCCACAAAAGAGAATGGAAGGAACACACTCAACAGGACAGACAATTAAACACAAGATACAAAGGAGTAAACAACACCAGGTAAATATCATGACAAACATAAGTCAACACATTTCAATCATAACCATCAATGTAAACGGAATTAATTCTCCAGTTAAGAGAAATAGACTGGCACAGTGGATTAGGAAATAAAATACAGAACATGCTATATACAAAAAACACACTTAACTCAAAAGGACATTCATAGGCTCAAAGTCAAAGGATGGAAAACAATACTACATGGCCCAGCACCTCAGAAAAAAACAAGAGTAGCAACTCTGTTCTCACACAGTCTCAACTTCACACCAAGAATAATCAAATGACACAAAGAAGGAAACTATATATTGGTTAGGGGAAATTTTCAAGAGGAAGAGATAACACTCATAAATATCTATGCACCAAACACAGGAACATGCATCTATGTAAGACGGATCTTGATGGATATGAAAAACCTAATATCTAAGACCAGAAACTCAACAGGAGACCATAACACACCCTTATTTGAAGAAAATAGGTCAACCAGAAGAAAAAGTAGCAAAGAAGTAGCAGAACTGAACCAAATCTTGGAAGAAATGGACCTAGCAGACATATACACAGTGTTCCACACAACCACAGCTGAATACACATTTTTCATGTACACACAGGACATTGTCCAAAATAGACCACATACTAGTCCAGAGGTCATGCTTAAGTATATGAAAGAAAACAGAAATTATCCTGTGCATACTATCTAACAACAGTGCAATGAAACTGGAACTCAATGAAAAAAAAGCAGAAAAACCTGCTAAATTCATAGAAATAAAACACCACAGTACACAGCAATTAATGGGTCATAGAAGAAATTAAAAAAGAAATTCAACAATATTTACAATTCAAAGAAAATTCAAGCAAAACTTAACAGAATTTTTTTTCCATTTATTTTTATTTTATTAAAATACAAATGTCAATCAGACAGTTTCAAGACACCTTAACCATACAGAGTCGATGAATTAATACATTGCAAACTGTTTTCATAACGTTTTGGTACTGTACAAGGTGCATACATGAAATTATATTTACAGGTTTTTTTATAGCTGAATTATATCAAAGATTCAATAA
>PVKA01048257.1:0-13890 GCA_004027165.1 Ctenomys sociabilis
TTTTTTTTTTTTTTTTTTTTTTTTTTTTTTTTTTTTTTTTTTTTTTTTTTTTTTTTGTGTTTTTGAGACAGGGTCTCACTGTGCAGTTCAGGCTGGCCTTAAGCTCACTTTGTAGCTCAGGCTGGTCTCGAACTCACAGCCATCCTCCTGCCTCAGCCTCCCGAGTGCTGGGATTACAGGCATGTGCCACCATGCCCGGCTCTAAGCATGTTTTTATAAACTTCTGCTGCTATCATTTCAGAAAGTTCATGTGAGTAGCTTCCAATGTCCTCTACCCCATTGTCCTCTGGACTTGTCCTGGGTAGGCTGTGGGGTGAAGCTGCATTTTGATTCTACTTATTGTCATTTTGTATTTTTTAACTTGATTTTATATTCTATGTTGATGCTTATAAATTTCTTATAGTACATAGCTGTATGACTATTACTGAGGCTCCCTTTGGAAATATTTTTCTTCAAAGATGTCTTCTAGGTGTAGGTGGCTCTTTGTTTTTGTGTCTGTGTCATTTAATTTTTATACAGGTTACATGTAACAATTGATTTTTTTTGCATTTTAGGGAAGGGTCTACAGGGTGTTCATGGTCTCACTACTAGATCAGAATCACAGTGATCTGCCTGTTTACATCTTCCCAAGAACTGGGATTTCAGGCACATGCCACCATGCCCAGTCTCAATTGCTGGCTCAGTGCACCCCAGGGTCAGGGCCCACACAGGAGGCCCAAACATCAAACCCAGCCCCTGCCCCTGCTTGCAGACAACCAAATAATTGATTCTCAAATACTGAAATTTTAAGAATTGTCTTGCACAAGCAGCCATAAGGTATGTTTAAGGTTAAAGAAAAAAAAAAAGGTTTATGGAAAGGTTAAAAAAATGATAATCAAAAAGGAGGGCTTGCTCAATAAATCTAGCATGCCAATGTACTTTGGTGACACGAGTTCTGGTTTAGTACTAAAGCAAAGGTATATGGGAAGAGTCCTATATGGTGAATTTTATGTCAATTTGACTGGATGTTATGTTTTGCTCATGTGTGTCGCCAAATCCTCATGCAATCATGGGGTAGACTTCTAGAGATTGTGATTAATCCATGATCTACTGGGATTATGGGTGTGAGTGCTGCTGGTGTTATGAGTATGAGTAATACCCCCAGGCTTGGGTGGATAGCCTGAATGCAACTTGAGAGAGACAGACTTCCTTTCTGCAGTCATTGTTGCCACTATTCTTCCCATTTGCTCTCTACTCTTTGACACCACCATGAAAGGTTGTTTTCTGTCATGTGCTGCCCTGCCTTGGAGCCAGCTGAATATGGACTGAAATTGCCAGTGGCTGTGAGCTAAATCAACCTTTCCTTCCTTCATTTTGAGTGTTGGGTATTTGTCCCAGCAATGAGAAAATGATAAATGAGACACTGACCTAATGGGTATCCAAATATTTGGACAAACATTATTCTGATTGTTTCTATGTTTTTGGATGGGATCAACATATAAATTGGTAAGCTAAATAAATCAGATTGTCCTCTGTAATGTAAATGTACTTCCTTTGATTAGTATAAAGACTTGTATAAATCAAAATATTCACCATCCATTGAGTAAGGGATGATTTGTCCTCCATGACCATCTTCAAATGTGGGCACCAGCTTTTTCTTGTCTTTAGCCTTGAGCTGAAATATTGGTTCTTCCTCGGTCACAAGCCTGTCAGCCTTTGCAGCAGAGCACTACATTATGAACTATTTTGTGTCTACCGCTACACAAATAACCCTGTAGATCTTGTAACTTGTCAATTTTCATAATCACATGAGCCTATATAAACCAATCTCCTTTACAATAAATTAATTCTCTCTTCCACTTCTGTCCTCCGCTTCCCTCTCTTATCCATATAAATGTCTACCTGTGAACTCCACCAATTCTGTTTCCCTGGAAAAGCCTCAATAATACAATTTTGAAGATGAAAAACAAAAATCTCTGCACTCCTGTAGATGTAAACATTGGTTCCTACATCTCTATATTTTGACCTTTTCTGGTGCAAAAAAGAGTTGCTCCTGCTCTGTACTCTCAATACCTGAAAATCATCCCAGACTACACAGATGCTCTTTCTGTTTTCCCATGAATAAAGATTTTTGAAACCTTTCTTCATTATGGAACCCAAAGAAATCACATTGGATTATATTGGTAGCACAACTGAACATAATGAGAATTTAGGGAATTTAGATAATGCTTTACCATCTCTGGGACAACTCTAATATATAATGAAGGATAAGCAAAGAGAGTTATCATTTCATACAACTTTTCCCTTGCTTTTCTTGAATCTCCTTCCTTCAGGATAATTCAATCATTGTCCAGAGAAAGATGGTATGGCTTGAGTTGTTACTGTCCTCATGCAAGAGGACATGTCTCTTCCATGTCCTCATGAAAGAGAATGATCAACCTCTAAATATAGTTATAGACTTCCTTTGCAAACTAGCTCCATTCTTGCCATTTTCATCTCACACTCTGACACACACAATAGGCCTTAGTAGATGGTCAAAAAGTCATATGCTAGTTAATGAACTGAAAATGAAAAAAATTAATGAATTTGACTTAATTGAATCAAAGGTTTGGCTTTTTTTTCAAGAGAAAGAGTGATCAATTTGTAGATGTTGGTGTATTCTATTTCCTAGAATTTTATTGAGGATTTTTGCATCTATGTTCATGAAGGAGATCAGCCTGTAGTTCTCTTTTTTACTTGTGTCTTTCATTGGTTTTGGAATCAGTATAATACTTGCCTTCAGAAATTATTTTGGGAGGACTGTTTCCTTTTCAATTTCATTGAAGAGTTTGAAAAGTGTGGGGATTATATCTTCTATAAATTTTTTGTAGAATTCAGCTGTGAATCCATCAGGACCTCGACTTTTCTTTGTCATCAGGCTTTTTATTACGTTTCATATCTCCTTGGCTGTTATTCAGTTACTGACAGTTGTTATATCTTCTTGATTCAGTTTTGGAAATTTGTACCTTTTGAGCAATCTGTCCATTTCTTCTGTATCTTCCATTCTATGAGCATAAAGGTTCTCAAAGTAACTATTTATAATCTCCTGCATTTCCACTGGGTTTGTGGTGATTTCACCTTTTTCATTCCTTATTGCTTGTATTTGAATTTTTTCTTTCCTCTCTTTGATGAAGTTAGCTAGAGGCTTATCAATTTTACTTCCGAGACCTAGAGAAATAATTCCTAAAATTTATTTGGAACCAGAAAAGATTTAGAATACCAAAGGCAATCCTGGCCAGCAAAGACAAGGCAGGAGGCATCACAGTTCCTGACTTGAAATTATACTATAAAGCTACTGTGACAAAATCAACATAGTATTGGCAAGAAAATAAACCTGAGGATCATTGGAATAGATTAGAAGATGCAGAGGCATCTACAAACACACTCAACAATCTGATCTTCAACAGAGGGGCTAAACATGATTACTGGAAGAAAGATAGCCTCTTTAATAAAGAGTACTGGAAAAAGTGGTTTTCTACATGCTGAAAACTAAATATTGACCCAGGTCGATCAACATGCACTAAGATAAAGTCAAAATAGATTAAAGATCTAAACCTTAAAACACTCAGTCTCCTGGAACAGAACATAGGAGTAACCCTTGAAGACATAAGGGTAGGCAAAGAGTTGATGAACAAACATGTATTCGCATGAGAAGCACTTGAAAGAATTAACAACTGAAATCAACTCTTACTGAGAAAATTTTGTATAGCAAAAGGAATTATAAACAAAGTGAAAAGACATCCCACAAATTTCAAAAAAAAAAAAAAAAATCTTAACCAATAAGCACTCAGACAAAGGTCTGCTCTCCAGAATTCATAAAGAACTAAGATACATTAGGGCCCTCAAATTTAAAGACCCTATGCAGAAATGGGCATATGAGATGAATACACACTTCTCACAGGATGAAACTATAGAAGTGAATAAATATATGTAAAAATGCTCCATGTCACTAGCCATCCATGAAATGCAAGTAAAAACAGCACTGAAATACCATCTCACTCCAGAAAGAATCTCTATCATAAAAAAAATCGACCAACAACAAATGTTGGAGAGGTTGTGGAGAAAAGGGAACACTTCTCTACTGCTGGTGGGAATGTAGACTGGTGCAACCATTGTGGAGATCAGTGTGGAGACTCCTCAAAAGAGTAGGACTGGACATCCCATTCAAGCTGGCTATCCCCCTACTGGGAATTTTCAGGAGGAATTGAAAACATCATATCATAGTGATATATGTGTACCTATGCTTATAGCAGCATAATTTGTGATAGCCAAATCCTGGAAACAACCAAGATGTCCATCACATGAGGAATGGTTGAAAAAGATGTGGTATTTTTATGCAATGGAGTATTACTCAGCTATAAAGAATGATAAACTTGAAGCATTTATATTGAAGTGGGTGCCACTTGAACATATACTCATAAGTGAAATAAACCAGATACACATGTACAAATATCGTATAGTCTCCCTAGTATAAGAAATCAAAAGAAGAAATACAAATAGAAAGGTATAACAACAACTAAAAAGAACTTATTCAGAAAATTAAGGTAATCTGAATGGCATATGTTGCAGGGTAATAATCGGCTCCTCTTCTGGATGGTTAATAACCTAATTTTGCAGATCAAAAACTGGAGAAATAGAAGGGCTGCAAGGACAGCCAACATTTTGGCTCTAACCTTTCAAGGTCTGTGAAGACTCAGGAAATATGAGAACCTGTACTGTAACATCATGGAACTCTTTTGTGCGCCAAATTTTCTGACTAAGGAGATTATGGAGCCACTGCGTAATGTGATCGCTCATCTATAGTGTGCCTAAGGAGAGTCACATGGAGAGAAAACTTTTTCTCAGTCTTTCACAGAGAGCAAACTCATCAAGCAATGGTCGTGACTCATCCACATGGTTGACACTGACAAAGGATCTATAGAGTGAGGTACAGGATTACAGGATAACTGCTTTGGGACTTGACTGACCTCATCAAATACAAAAGTTACATTTTTTGTTATATAGGTCTTGCTTTATCTCGGTCTTAACCATCCAAGAGAAAAGTATAAAAATGAGATATATAAAATAAGGCCATAAAATGAGCTGAGCTACAAGTGCCTCTAGTCAACAACTTCTTCAGATAACTCACTACTATTGTGGACTGCTTGACTGTGTTGGAGTGTTTTGCTGAATTCAAGCACCTATAATAATTGAATGACAGTAGAATACCCATCTTTGATAGAACTGAATAAAAATAAGGGGATACAAAGGAAGAACCATTCTGTGTTTGTATAAACCTTATTGTTAGGATAAATATGCAGTACTTTTGCATAGTTCTATGAGAAGGAAGATTTGCACTAATAGTGTTTGGACAGGATATCCTGTCTGCTTCTTTTAGTATGGATAAGCACTAGGAAGATAATAATATAAAGAATTAATTATTGAAACTATAGTACGATTCAGCTTTAAAAAACAAAATAAGTATACAGCTACATTCTCTTAATTCATTGATTAGAGGCATCTGGTCTAATAGTGTTTGAAAAAACATATAATGTCTACACCTTGTACAACAAAAATCACTATGAAAACAATATATAACGTATTAATTATTTAATCTGTTCTACTAATTTGATTTGAAACTATCTCATTGATATTTGTTCTTCAATAAAATAAAAAAAGAATCATAAATTGAAGTTGTATCAACTTAAAAAGATTTTGCACAGCAAAATACACCATCAACAGATTAAAGAGATAGCCTAAGTGGGAAAAAATTTTGCAAGCTGTTTCTCAGACAAAAAGACTAACATCTAAAATATATGAATAACTAAAAATTGTCAAGTACCCTTAAATTTAAAGACCTACCCCAGAAATGGATATCTGAAATGAGTATACAATTCTCAGATGAAGAATTAGAAACAACAAATAAATATATGAAAAATTGTTCAACATCTTTGGCTATTCAATAGACGCAAATTACAACAAACCTGTGATTAGATCTCACTCTAGAAATAATGACTATTATCAAGAAATCAAGAAATATCAAATGCTGGAAAGGCTGTAGAGAAAGAAAAACACCTTTTCACTGTTCATCGGGATGTATACTGGTGCAACAACAATGGAAATTGGTATTTAAACTCCTCAGAAAACTAAATGTAGAGGTTCCATGTGATGCAGCTATTGCCCTTCTTGGTATCTTCAGAAAAATTTAAACACATCATACAATAGCCATATACACACACCCATATTTATGGTTGTACAATTTGTAATAAATACTCTTGGAAGCAGCTAAAATGTCCATCAACCAATGAATGGATAAAGAAGATGTGTTTTGTTAATACAGTGAAATACTACTGTGCCATATAGAAGACTAAAGACATACAAATGATCAATAAGCACATGAAAAGTAACTCAACACCATTAGTCATCAGAGAAATGAAATATAAACTATAATTTATGGTGGAGAGATTTCTGTAGATTAAATTCAAAACTTTATACATGCTGAACATATACTTTAATGTCATATACCTCTACACCCCAGTGCCACAATTTCATACCCACTAGGATGAATATAAGAAAAAGTCAGATAATATCAAGTGTCAATGAGGATGTGGAAAAATTGGAACTCTTCTGCATCTCTCATGGGAATGGAAAATGGTGAAAGTATTTTAGTAAACAGTATGGCAGTCAAACATACAGATACCACTTGACCCTGAAATTCTAGTCTTGGTATCCAAGAAAGAAAGGAAAACATATGTGTATATGTAAATCTGAACATGAATGCTCATTGTGGCAAAATTGATAATACTCAAAGGATATTTGCCTTTTTATCAGCCAGTGAGTGGATTAACAAAGAGTAGCACATCTGTACTACAACTTGGATGGACCATGAAAAAATTATGCTGTTTCCCGCAATATGTAGAATTTTGAAAAATTACGTGAATGTGAAAGGGAGGCTATTACTACAGAAAAGGAAGGAAATAATGGGGAGAGGATTGGGTATAAGAGAGGGAAATGGAAGCATAGAAAATAATATTTATTAATTATGTCATTAAGAGCTCATGACTTTGACATAAATTTATTGAGGTGAAAGGTGTTTATTCCAGTGCCTTAACTAAAACAACAGGTTTGAAAACAACATACATGGCATTGATTCTTTTTTATTTTCAAAATGCATTAATCTATAGAGATATGAAGAAATCATTTAGAATGGTTTTCACTGAACTGTTTCGGTCTGTTTCCGTAGTAAGAGGTGTAGCTCGTTTTCCTTTTGCTAAGAATATTTTTACATGTGCTATTATAAAATGTATCTAACCAGAAGAAATTAAAAGTTTTTATAAGTATGTGGGATGAATATGCCAATTAGCTCAATTATAATAATCATTTCACAACTTACATGAGTGCCTCTAAGCATGATTTTATTTGTAAATTATACTCAATGAAAATAGAAAATAAAATATGCTATGTGAATGAAACCACTCGCAAAATCCACATGTAATGTAATTCTATTTATATAAGGCATCCAGTAAAGATAAATTTATGGTGTCAGAAAGTAGTTGGCCATTGCCTAGTTTGACAAATATGTGGACATTGGGAGGTAATAAAGGGAATAGACCCTTTTGGGTGATAAAAATATTTTTAAATTGATTGTGGTGATGGTTGTACAACTCTGAATATACTAAAATTTTATTAAAATGTATGCTTTAAAGAAGTGAGTCGTATGATGTGTGAGTTGTATCTCAATTAAGCTGTTCAAAATGAATTCATATCATCCAACAATGAGTAGCCTAATTTTCCAAATAAACATGTACTCCATGGTCCCAAGTCATGCAGTAAAATAACACATTTAAGAATAAGTTGTTTGATATTTTTCTTCCGTAAAGATTGAGTAGCTTTATCTAATTTGCATTTTTTATCCCATTTTGTTTGTTATTAATGTGTTATTCCCTATCATGAAAACTTCCTCTTGTTTGAAAAATAACAAAGACTTAAATTATAATTTAATTTACAACTCACATGTCATACAACTCATTGGCAAATGAATGATATGAACTTGAAAATATTTCCATAGACATTTTTCTAGCAATTTCAGATTATATAAGGATGATGGACATCATTTATTAACAAAAGAATCTGTAGGAAGTAATATATGTTAAGTATGTAACCTTTCAGAGAGACATAGTTATTATTTCTATTTACACTTCTTAACAAAATAGAATCTTCTAGCATTCTGAGGGTTACATTAATTTGTAACACATGATGACACAAGATGAAAAGAAATCTCGAGTCTTCATTAAAGGCGTGGAAGAGACAATAAAGATGTGGCTCATTAAATTCTCCACTGCTAGCGAATTAGAAAGTTTTCTCATACTAGGAAGGGTAGTAAAGTTATATAAATAGATCTAAGGAGCACAAGTAGATGTTAATAAAAATAATGCAATGGAAATTTAACCTGTTCAATGGCAAGATAATATACTTGGGAGAGATAAAATAACTGGGACAATGATATATTTGGGGCATAGTCCTGCTAGATCAAACTAGAAATCTCAGGATAAATATAAGTAGAAGTAAATAGTCAGTGTGTCAGAAAAAGCCTGCAGCGTGCATTGGACATCGGTTCATAGCATAACTATTTAAGTGACAAACCTGGTTAGGAACTTGAGATCTGGAGGCAGATGGCTCCAGTTCCAATCTTGATTCCACTGTTTCTTGTCCAAGTTAATTTATTTCTCTACATTTCATTTTTCTTATGTATTAAATGTAGGTATAGTTTCCTTTCTCACAGAAAGAATATAATCCTTGCTTTGAAGCCTAGGACAGGTGGCTAGCACTGAGGAACACAGTAGTGCTGGCAATCCTAATTACTGTTATTTTATTACTATTTTGAATCTGCCTTGTGATTGTTCCTGACTTCTATCAACACTCTACTCTGCAACTGAGTGACCTAATACACACATGTGAAACTGTTATAACATACTGTGTACAAAAATCCCAATCATTTGTATAGCACATGGGCTCTCCAAGTGCCAGACCTGGCTCCCTTCTGTATTTAATATCTAGATACTTTTCTTTATCCAATCTACCTTTCAGTTAACACAGATTTTGCTTCTCTAGGAACTCCAACTAGTTAAATAAATTTTTTCTTAAATAAAAGTATAGAAACCATCACAATTCTTGTGTCTGTGATTTCTGCCCTAACAGCAACTTGACAAGTTAGTGTGGATTTCATGGATGTGGTCCGATGACATGAAATCCCTGAGTTAGAGGTAAAGAATTCATAATTCACAACACAACAAAAAGCACGAGTTCACTATGTGTGCCAGTTTCCGTTGCTCTAATCTCTAAACTCCACAAAGGCACCATAGAGCATACCAGTTAGATGCTGCACGTATATGACCAAGGAACTTCAATCACAAAAAAGCCAAACTTTTATAATGGGCTGTAGGCAAACCTACTTAAGATTTGCCCCAGGTAGAGATACTATATTACCTTTATTATATTGAGCAGCAAATTAACTTGCCATCTATTCTGGAGAGGGACACTTCTCGGGGTGCAAATACATATTTTCTCAGTTTCCCAAATCTTAAACCTAGGACATCAGCCTCTTTTTATTTAAAATTTTGATTTGATTAACTGTGGAATTTTTAATTAATTTGTATTTTTAAAATTGTTGCATCAATAATGTATAAAAATCTACATTAAATAAATACCTTTTGTAAATAGTAATAATGAACTAGCTGAAAAAAAAGACATCAGAAAAACAATTCCATTTTCAACAGCTTAACGAACGAAGTAAAGTACCTATGGATAAATCAAAGCAAGGAGGCAAAAGATCTCTACAGTAGAAGTCACAGAACCCTGAAAAATAAATTGAATTAGAATGTAGAGGATGGAAGTATCTCCCATGTTCATGGATCAGTAGAGTTAATATCGTTAAAATGGCCACATTGCTGAAAGAAATCTCTAGTTTCCATGAAATTCCCATCAAAATTGTAATGACATTCTTGACAAAGCTAGAAAAAGCACTCCTAAAAATCCATATAGAAGCACCATAGACCCAGAATAGCCAAAGCAATCCTAATCAAAAAGAACAAGGCTGGAGGTATAACAATAAAAAATTTCAAATTGTGGCACAAAGATGTAGCGACAAAAAAAGCATGGTAATAGCACAAAGATAGACACATAAACCAACAGAACAGAACATAGGACCCAGAAATAAAACTATGCAAGTCCAACCATATAATTCTTGACAAATGAGCCACGAATATACATATGTTGGAGAAAAGACCACCTCCTTAACATTAGTGCTGGGCAAACTGGATGTCCTTATATAGAAGATTGAAACTAGATCCCTATCTCTCACCAGATACAAAACACAATGCAAAATTTATGAAAGACCTAAGTTCAAGGCCTAGCTGAACATGGTGGTTGCAACTTTGTAATTCCAGAATTCTGTAGTGCAAAGGCAGGAAGATCACAAGTTCAAGCCCAACTTGAGCAACTTAGCCACTCAGTGAGACCCTCTCAAAGTAATGAATATTTTAAAAGGCCCAGGTTGTACTTCAGGGAAAAGGCCACGAGTTCAATCCCTGGTACTGCAAACAAACAAAATCAATAAATGATGTTCAGAATGCAAAGAAAAGGGGTCTTTTGTATACTTCTGGTGGGGATGTAAAGTTGGTACACTTATGGAAGTCAATGTGGACATTTCTCAAAAGCCAAACATACAGTTGTCATTTGAATCAGGTATGTCAAGCCTAGGTATATACCTGAAAGAAACGAAGTCAGCATACCTAAGTTTCCATGTTTATTGAAGCATAATTCATAGTAGTCAAGATATGAAACCACCCTAGGTGCCCATTAATAGGTGAATGTAAAAAGAGGGGCATGTAGTACAGAGGTACTCCCTCTGCTTACCTAAGCAGGTGCTTAGACTGCTGAGCTATCTCACTGGCTCATGGACATAAAAAGAAAAGGTGGTGCACATACTTAATAAAATTATATTCATCCATAAAAAACAAACAAGTCACTTGCAGAAAATTGGATAGAACTGGAGCTCATCACATAAAATGATATAAATCAAACTGAGAAACAAGTACTGCATATTTTGCCCATATATGGAATCTAAAAATGACATGAAATTTGAAGGGAGACAAGAGAAATAGGAATAAGGGAAAAAAGATGAATGTAAAGGAGGGTGTTACAATGGATGGATATATTCAATATCCTTTGCTCATGAAATCCAATATTTTGTAAAATTAAAATTAATAAAATTTATCAGAGGTGCTGGGGAGATGGCTCAGTGGAATAAGTGCTTCCCTGGCAAGCACAAGGGCCTGAGTTCAATCCCCAGTTCTGCCAAAAATAAAATATATCAAAAATATGTTCAAAGCTTTAAAATTGCATAAAATGTTTGAATAACTCATTATTTCATAGTCTCTGAAATTTTTGCTTGACACCTTAATCCTGTCCAAGTTAAAATGTATATATAAATATGTAAGTGCATGAATACACAATATATATCCATGTATATACTTTTATGTATATTTTTATTGCTGATACATATAACATACTTTTTTCATTTACAGTAAAGGAATCCACTATATAAGCTATCTGTACCTTACTTTTTCACGTTATTTTTCTATCTCACATACACATACAAACCTACTACCTTTATTCAACATTAATCTTTTATTGTGAATACTTGTGGAGCACACTGTAATAATTTGGTACATGTATACAACGTGTATCAATCAAATCATGTTTATTAAAGTTTCCATCTCCTTCTTGTGACTTTGGAGAACCTGTCCTCCTTTGTACTACTTACTCATAAAATATGTTGAAAGGTTCGTAGCCTTCCACAGGATTGATATACTGGTGGCTTCACATCTTTGTAATTAAAAGTAATGATGTTGTAAAGATCCTTTACCCATCCCTCATGAAATGCACACAGAAGACAAATTGGAAACAATAAAATTACTGACTTAAAGGGTTTGCATAATTTTATATTTGGTAGATATTACCAAGTGGCTTCCCAATACTCTTTCATACTCCTACTATTGAGGGATAAAAAAATGCATGTTCCTCCAAACCCTTAAAAATATTAGGTATTAACAAAACTGTAAAAATTTTGCTGACTATGCATAAAAAACATCTTTTGATTTATATTTTGAAATTATAAGTGGATTGTGCCATGTTTCCTACATATTTAGGATTTATGTTCTACAAAATGCATGTATTTTTCTACTTCTCTAATTATTGTGCTGTTTTTTCTTATTAATTATAATGAACCCATTAAATTAATGTCATAATACAAATGACGCTTATAGTTTTCCAAGCTTGCCTTTTTTCCTACATTTTGATTTTTATATTTTGGGCAATTCTTCCATTATACCATTTTTAGTAGGCAGATTTAATATTGTTTCATATGGTGTGGCTTTTGTGGTCTGATTCAGTCACAAGTTTTAAATAATAAAAAATACATTATTTTTATTTTTAAGCAATCAATTTCAAAAACAGATAGAATAATAAGTAAAAATGTAATATAATCCTAACTTCTTCACTTCTGCCTCCTGTCACCAACACAAATGTTAACCGTTCCCTAGTGGAAAATCAGGAGGCAAAATGTTTTTTGTTAAAAACTATGAAAGATCTGATACTTCTACTTTACTAGCAGACTGGTAAATTAAGGCTCAATTCTTATTAGTTCTTTTCTCCCAGTTATAACAGGAAAATTATTTCATCTTTTGACCTACAGTGGTGCTGTCTGAAGCCTTTCCAACCTGGTAATTTGTCTTAATTTTTTTTTCTGTAGCCTGCTCTATTTACCTGGCTTATTATATTTCCTGTTGTTTGGCTTAAGAGAATGACACAGCTTCTAGGAAATCTCATTATTTCTGAATGAGCATGACTTATAAGTATCTCAAGGCATCACAAATTCAATTGGCATTGTGCCAACATTTTTAATCAAAGACATTTCAAGTAACTTGCTCATTTCTCAATGCAGTAGAATAAATCAGGATGGCTGACATACTTTGATTCCCCACAGGACCCTCTTCATATCCTGCCTGACTTTTCTTTCAGCAGAGCATAAGAACTGAAGTACCCTTTCTGAACTCTTCCCTTAAATATTATCAGTATGGAATCCAATGTACTTTCATTTATATTTTACCACTGTCTTATAATTCCAAGCTTTGAAACATGTTTTCCTTATTTGTAATTAACATTATTTTTACTGACAAATCATAATTGTAGATTTAAGAAGTACGGTATGATGTTTTCACACATAGACACACAAAGTGTAGAATGAGTAAATGGCGATATATATATATATATGTAAAACGTCACTTATTTTTTCTGATGAGACTTAAAATTTTCTCTCTTAGAATGTAGTTATACTGCTATGCAATGTCTCTTAGATAGGATATTCTTCCTATCTTACCATTTTTTGTTTTGATAAGTAACTTCCCATTATCTCCCTCTTTACTCCCTCTGCAGAATTTGATAGTGATTGTATTCTGAACCTCCATGAGTTTTAGGTTCCACATGTAAGTGGGACTATGAAGTGTTTGTCTTTCTATTCGTGGCTTATGTCACTTAATGTGATTTCAGCCTAATTTACCATGTTGTTTTGAATGACCAGATTTCCCCTTCTAAAGGCTGAATAGCTGACCTATTCGCTGAGTCTTCGCTGAGTCTTCAGCGAAGACTCAGGACATAGGAGAACCTGTACTGCAATATTATGAGACTCAGGTGAGCTCCAAATTTTCTGAGCAAGGAGATTGTGGAGCCACAGAGGAAAGAGATTGAAGTTCTATAGTGTGCCTGGGGAGAGTCACATGAAGAGAAAACTTTCTCTCAGGCTCTCACAGAGAGCAATCTGGTCAAGCATTGGCC
>PVKA01048258.1:0-13890 GCA_004027165.1 Ctenomys sociabilis
TACAAGGTGCATACATGATATTATACTTACAGACATTATTATAGCAGATGTCTCTTATCAGTAAATTAAGAGTGTAGCTATTTACTTATCTTATGTTAGGTTTCTTCTATATTTTTATTGACACACACACTTTTAGGTATGCATATGTAAATTTTAATTAATATAAAAAATTAAAAACAGTCTAAATTTTTTACATAGCAATAAAAATGAGTAAAAGATCATTATTAAATAATGAATTTAAATTAAATAATATAAAATACACTGATACTGTATATTACTCTATCATTTCTCAATGACTTCTTCAACTGTCTGTCATGACTCGCCTATATCCCTAGTTTCTGTCTTATCCTCTTTCATTGCCTCCCACAGCCTTTCAGTTAATCCCCATTCTGTTATGCCACCCGCACTCACTCACGAAATGAATTGTTTCCTACACTTGCTGTTTCAGACTGAACAGCACTGACACTTGCTAAGTGCCTTGTCTAAATTGCCTTACCAGCTGGGTGTGGTGGCGCATGCCTGTAATCCCAGCACTTGGGAGGCTGAGGCAGGAGGATTGTTGTGAGTTTGAGACCAGCCTGAGCTACAAAGTGAGCTCAAGGCCAGCCTGAACTGCATAGTGAGACCCTGTCTCAAAAAGACAAAAAAAAAATTGCCTTACCTTATATGTCTGCATGAAATACTGTATTACAGCCCATTATTTTGTTCCTGACATTTTAAATAGTATATGTACATATAATAAATTGATAGTAGATTCTTTTTTGCCTCTCTCCTTCTGTCAAATAACTCTGGCTGTAGAAAAAGTCCGTTTTTTTCCTTGTAGTCTTCTGATCTCTTTAAGTGCTTGACACATGATTGTACTGAAATCATATTCGCAATTAGATTAGTTGAAATAATTATGCTTGGATTATTTCAGAAATAGGATGTGTTTGAATTTATATGTAGTAAATTTTAAATTACAGAATGTCATAATTTGATAACTTTTGGCACTGGTTCTACATTATATTGCTTAATGAATAAATTAATATACATATCAATAAAATGTGAAACTAAATTATCATAAAATATGTTCATTATAAAAATATTAAAATATAGATATTATTACTTATTATTACTGTTATCTGTTTTCTTCTTAACTACTGAGTTTTTCTTTTTCCACTTTTATTTTAGTTCCCAGATGGCATCAGTTTGGAAGGATTTTCAGTTATGATAGCACAACTGCTTGGCCTTAGTATTGGATTAACATATGATGACACTGATACTTGTTCTTGTTCAAGGGCTACATGCATAATGAGTCATGAATCAGTGTAAGAATTTTTCTGAATTAATTTCACATGTACTTTTAGGAGGTTTTTCCAAAATGTGATGAATTTCAAAACTCCTTTATTTTCCTCAGTATATCACAAATTAGAAAGTTATATGATGCATGAAGAGACATTGTATAAAACTTTTTCTATGTGAAACAAGTCTTCAGAGTAATAGATCATCTTATTAAGAACTTTTCCTCAGGATAACTATATGGATATATTTATTTATTAATTTTTAATTTATTTATTTATTGGTACTGGGTCTCGTTGCACAGCTCAGACTCATTGTGACCCTCCTGTCTCAGTCTCCCCAGCCCTAGGATTACACATGTGCTCCACCATACCTGGTTTCAGTGGCCAGCTCAGTGCCTGGGCTCAGCATGGCATGTGGTACCAGGGCCTGAATCTGGGTCCTTGCACTTGCTAGGCAGGTGCTTAGACTGTTGGGCTATATCCCCATCCTTTTGTGAATATATTTAAACCTTATAAAAACTATGTAATATTTAGAACTATATGATTCTATTGCTATTTTTGTTGTAGATTTTGTTGCTGGGTACAAAGATGGCTGATATAATCCTTAACAATATAACATAGTCCTGGCACATTTGTCCAGTGACTTGAGGGAAAAGGCAAGGAGGAAGGATTGGAAGAGGGAAAAAAGTCCTTAATTTGCACGTGTTATGATAGCCCTCCTGAAAGAATAAATATACAACAAGGCAACAATAATATAAAAAATCATTAAGGTGGATGAATCTAGAAAAACCAACAATTTGTGCACCCTAGCACTAAGCAAATGAGATGAGTTAATTTACAAGTATAAAGTTTTCAGTACACGTTTATAAACTTAGCATAATTCTAAAAATAGTCATACTGTTTTTAAGAGAAAATTAACATGTTCTAAGAGAAATAATCAAGTCAGATCCTAAATATAGACAAACTTTTGAGCAGCATGAGTTTCAATGTATAGTTCAAGAAAGAAGTTTAGAGATGAAAGACAGCACATACTACCTATAGATGAATAGAAGTGAAGAGGGGCAGATAGCATCAGAAATAAAAATGGAGTGAAACTACTGAGTTAATTGTAAAGGACTGAATTGGAGGATAATTTTTTTTATTAGGACAAGGTAATTTATTAATTATGATAGGTGGCTAGGAGTATAAGTGTAAAGGTATACAGTTCAATTAGTGGAGGCATACAAACAAGGCTGACTTCTTGTGATAGGAAGCTGAGAGCAAGGAATGTAAGGTCTTTGATAGGAGAGGTAAAGCACTTGTCCTGGAGACTAGAAAGTGGAAATGAGTTAGGATAAGATTGTCGAGCATTATGAAAATGCACTTAGAACTTAGGATGACAAACTCAGTGTCATGGCTACTTGCTTTGGTGTATTCAATTTCAGCTTCCAAGTTACATATCCAAAGAAAAAGAGTTAAGGTTTTGCCAAGGTAATGCCCATAGCATGAAGAAAAAGGGCTGTAGTGGAATCTGTTTTCTCCTGAAATAAACACATTCCAATTTTTTCCTTCCACAAATTTGAAACTATGTGTGAGAACTCAATGTATTTTGCCCACCTTATTTTGATTATATGCAGGCCACTACGATAACCTCACACAAAGTGAGCCAGTTAACGTTCTTTTCAGTTGTCTCATGTCCATCGCAGTTACATATATTTAAGTGTCAAATATGTAATTGTGTGCACAAGACTGTCCACTAACAACTGGCCTGGCATATATACCAGTAGTCTCATAGGAGAACTTTACTTGATGACCTTAGTTTGTGTGAGTGCAAACACCAGCTACTGTTAACTGTGACATTTTCACTACAAAGTCACATACCATGGCCTTTCTCAGAGTGCACCCTGTTGTTAAGTGCTGTATGTCCTCCATCCATTCACAGCAGGCCGAAGTTCTCAGCTATTTGCTGTTATAAATAACAGTACCACAGATAAGGAAAGTTGTATGGAAAAGAGCTTTATATAGACTCACAGTTCTGGTCCAAGTTCTAGGGGCCACATTTGTAGATGACTTTCATGCCAGCCACAGCAGTCTTGAGGCCACCAAGGTGCCATGTGAGAAGAGAAAGCAAACAGCTATGCCTCCTTGAGTCTGTCCTATTCTTTGACAGTATTCAGCCACAGTGGCTGCACTCTGTTGAGCAGCTGGCTTTGTCTAATCACCTCTTCAGAGCTCTACTTCAAATCAGAGTAGATTTCTACCTGCCTAATACCTCGCAAGGTGCTGAAAGTCTATGCATTACACAAGGTACAAAAAAGAAATCATTGCAGTTAATAAGAAATACATTTTTTGGAAAATGTTAAAATTAATATTAAAATTTTAGTTAGTTTAATCTACTAAAGTCTAAATTTTGTCTTGTTTAAGCCATGGTATGATTTATGTATATGATTTATACATGAAAAAATGTTGAGATTTTTTAGTGTATTGACCTGAGGAATATAATTGCATTTTAGGAGTTCCAGTGGTATTAGGACTTTTAGTAATTGTAGCCTGCGTGACTATTGGCATTTTGCTTCAGAAGGCTGTCTTCACAACTTGTCAAATTTGAAACTTGCTTATCCAAATCCACCAGTGTGTGGCAATGGGATTTTGGAATCCGATGAAGAATGTGATTGTGGTCACAAAGGGGTAAGTGACAAATAAAGAAATCTGAGTACAATTTTACAATTCTAATAAGACATGTTTACCAATGTATGTTCAACTACTGAGACCTAAAAATGAGCTTAAGTTAAAGGAATCCCTGCCCACAGCTCTTGACTTGAGAAGACCAATGTGGCCTGACATCTTGGTTTGCAAAGCTACTATAAATCACCCCTGAAAACACATATTGGGTATATAGGCTAAATCATTTTTTTCAGCCATGGTTCAATTTATAACCCTTATGCCCTCATTTGGGTATTTTATACACGCACCTCTGCTACTGTTCCTCCAAATGCTTCCCTGACCCTGCAACACTTTGAGACACCACAATGGTTTTCTGCAGTCATCTCACGCATTCCGGCACTACAAAGGTTTGGATGATCAAAAAGCTTTTTCAGTATTCTCATTTCTAAATATAAATGTTCAAATAAATATAAGTGTTCAACTATATTTCTAAATATAGATGTTCAAATATCATTGGTGTATAATACTTAATAACTCCCTTTTTAAAAAATAATACAGCTTCATGATTTGCCATAAAGAGTGATCTCATTCTTGTGGAGAATGTCTACCAGTGCACAGATACCGGAATTTTTTTCTCCTATCCTCTTCCCCTCTCTTCAGCCCTTCTTCCTGTATCTACTCACAAAGCTCTGTTTACATTTTTCTTTCCATTCCCTCTTGTTTTATAAATCTTTTATGTTTCTTTCCTTTTCCCTTCCTTGTTTTCCCTTCTACATTTGAAAAATGTTCAGTCTTCTTTTTCATGTCTATTCTCTGATTTTCTTCTTACTTATATCTTAGGTTTTAAATTTGTGTGTCTGATGTATTCCACTTAAGATTATTGTCTTGGAATGCATCCATTTATCAAAAAATGTCTTATATATTCTTTATGGCAGAGTAGTACTCCATTGTGTACAAAGCCACATTTTTTTATCCATTTGCCTGTTGATGGGCATATGAGCTGTTTTCAAGATTTAGCTATTATAAATTGTGCTTGTAAACAAAGATATGCAGGTATCATTGTGTTATGATGTTTTATCTCTTCCAGAAAGATATCTAGCTCAGAATGGGTAGGTGAAATGGAACTTCTGTGTCTTAATAACATTTGTCATTGCTGAGACAAAATGCCTGACACCAAAGTTTATTTGGCTCATAGATTGTAAAGATGTTAGCACACAGTTGGCTGGTGTGAAGGTAGGGTAGTAGGCAGAGGGCAGGGAAACAGCAAAGTAGTGAGGTGGTAGCTTTTCCTGGAGGTGCCACATGGGCCGGGGCCCCTGTATTGCCAGCATCACACCATTATGCTGCACTCACACACCCTAAATCCACCACCCTTTGTGTAGAAGACCCAAAAATTCCTTTTAGAACTAATAAGTGAATTCAGCAAGGTGGTAGGATACAAAATCAGCACAAAGGTCAATATTGTTCCTGGACACCAATAATAAAGCAGAAAGAAAATATTAGGAAAACAATATCACCTGCAATAGCATCAGGAAATATTAAATAATTAGAAATTAACCTAACAAAGGAAGTGAAAGACCTCTATGACAAAAACTATAGTACTCTGAAACAAGAGACTTAAGAGGCCATCAGAAAATGAGACAGGGATGGAAAGATAGCTCAGTGGTTTTAAGGTGCCTGCCTGGTAAGTGCAATGGCTTAGGCTCAATTCCCAGTACCAAATGGCATGCTGGCCCAGTGCTGAACCAGCTACCAAAACTGGGCATTGTGGGGCACATCTGTAATTCCAGTGCTTGGGAGGCTGAGACAGGAGTATCACTAGGAGTCAGAGCTGTGTAGTGAGACCTTGTACCAAATAAATACATAAAAAAAAAAAAAGATTTAAAAAAAAGAAAGAAAGAAAAGAAAAGACATAGAGCTAGGGAGACAAAGGCATAAGCCACTGCCTGGCAATTGCAAGGCCCTGAATGTGAACCCAGTACAAAAAACAAAACAACCAAACTAAACCAAACCAAACAAAAAACCTTTGGCCTGGGGCCAGGAAGATAGCTCAGTAAAATAAGTGCTTGCTTGGCAAGCTCAAGGGCCTGAGTTCAATTCCAAGTCCTGCATGCAATCCCTATCAAACTGCCACCAACATACCTTCCAGACATAGAGAAATCATTCATAAAATTTATTTGGAACCACAAACGACCTAGAATAGCAAGGGCAATCTTGGCCAATAAAGACAAGGCTGGGGGCATCACAATTCCTGACTTGAAATTATACTACAAAGCCACTGTGATAAAATCAACAAGGTATTGGCAACAAAACAGACCTAAGGATCAATGGAATAGATTAAAAGGTGCAGAAACATCTACGAATACACTCAGCCATCTGATCTTCGACAAAGGGGCCAAACATACTCACTGGAAGAAAGATAGCCTCTTTAGCAAATGGTGCTGGAAAACATGGCTTTTTACATGCCGAAAACTAAAACTTGACCCAGCTCTATCACCATGCACTAAGTTAAAGTCAAAATGGATTAGAGATCTAAACATTAAAACAGAAACATTCAATCTCCTGGAAGAGAAAGTAGGAGGAACTCTTGAAGACATGGGGGTAGGTAAAGACTTCATGAACAAATATATATTTGCACAGGAAGCACTTGAAAGAATCAACAACTGGCATCCACTGTTCTTAAGGAGCTTCTGCACGTCAAAAGAAATTGTCAACAGAATGAAAAGACAATCCACAAATTTTGAAAAAATCCTAACAAGCAATCAGACAGAGGACTACTGTCTAGAATATATAAAGAACTAAGATATAACAGGGCCCTCAAATTTAAAGACCCAATTCAGAAATGCGCATCTGAGATGAATACACACTTCTCAGAGGACGAAATTAAAGAAGCGAATAAATACATGAAAAAATGCTCCACATCGCTAGCCATTTGTGAAATGCAAATAAAAACAACACTGAGATATCATCTCACTCCAGAAAGAATGGCTATCATAAGGAAATCAACCAACAACAAATGTTGGAGAGGTTGTGGAGAAAAGGGAACCCTTCTCCACTGCTGGTGGGAATGTAGACTGCTACAACCATTGTAGAGATCAGTGTCCTCAAAAGAGTAGGACCGGAAATCCCATTCAAGCCGGCTATCCCCATACTGGGAATTTTCCCAGAGGAACTGAAAACGAAACAAAACAAACAAACAACCAAAAAACCATTGGCCCTATACAAGCCAAACCAAAATTGTCAAAATGGCCATAGTTCAAAAGTAGAGATAGAGATTTTAATACAATACCAATTGAATTACCAATGATCTTCCTCACAGAACTAGATAGAGAAATCCTAAACTTCAAATCGAACAAGACCAAAAATAGCAAAGCGCTGCTGGGTAGCAATAACAAATCAAGCAGCCTTGTAACCCCAGATTTCTTGTCATATAGCAAAGATACAGTGGTAAATGTAGCATGGTATTGGCTGAAACAATGGGTGTGCAGATCCATGGAGCAGCATAGAGGATGCAGAAGCAGCCCCAGGCTCACTCAGCCACCTGACCTTTGACAAAGGGATCCAAAGCACCTGCTGGAGGAAATTCAGCCTCTTTAACAAACAGTGCTGAGAAACTTGGTGTCCATGTACAGGAGACTGAATCTAGACTCTTACCTCTCACCAACTACTAAGTTAAAATGAAAATAGATTAAAGGCTTATATATTAAAAAATAAAACAATTAGCTTACTGGAAGAAAAAATGACAGTGACTGAGTGAAGGGACAAACTACAGAGTAGGAAAATTTTTCCAGCCACTCCTCAGAGTGCCTGGAATACCTAGGATACATGAAGTCAAAAATTAGACACCCCCCAATAAAAGATCCAGTCAAAACCAATCAATTGAACTAAAGAGACATTTGTCAGAAGACAAAGTATAAGGGGACCGATATACATAAAAAGTTCAACATCCCTGGCCATTACAGACAGAAATGCCAATAGGACAACAGCCAGGTTCTCCTCTTACTGCAGAAATAGTGGCTGATACCAAGAAATCAAGTGCTGGCAAGGACTGAGGGAAAGAGGCATCCTTCTCCACTGTTGTTGGGAATATGAACTAGTAAAACACCATGAAAACCGCTATGGATCATGAGGCAAGAAGTCACACTGGTGAGCAGAGAGAAAGACCCTCTCCGAGGGCTGCCCTCCAAATACTGGAGTACAGCAGACTCAGGAGCAAGTGAAGTGTGCTCGGAGCCCATGGAGAGACAGAAGAGAAACACTTCCATGAAAAAGGAGGCAGCAAGCAGCATCTTCTCCCTGTGATGGGAAACTGAGAGCAGCGGCGGTTCAAACCTACCAACCCATGCCGTGGGCCAGTATGATCCAGGCCTCCATGGAGAGATGCAGCAGTGGAGGGGAACAGCAGATGTGAAGGACTGCGCCAGCGGCTGGCGAGTGAGGAGGATTCAGCTGTCCTACGCGAGAGAGTGTTTTTGCCTGGTGCACATCCTAGAGAGAGTCCCAGAGAGCTTGGAATTCTGAGTGGCTTCAGGCTTCACCTAGCAGCTCCCAGCTGGGCTCAGGCTCATGTAAGGTGTGCTGACGGCTGCAAGCCACCAGAGGACGCAGGCTCGCTGGCCTTTGGGGTAAATCAACACAGACTGGGACGTTGCCTATTTATATTGTTTACAAGTGACAACAGACAAACCTAGAATGGACTTCTGTTATGTGGGTTTTTGTTGTTGTTGTTGTTTGCTTGTTTGTTTGTTCTTGTTTTCCTCTCGTTTTTTGAAATTTTGCTTTTTATTCTTTTTCATTTTCATTTACGTTTTCATTCTTTTCTCTGTCCTTAAATTGTTTGAAATTGTGTTATTACTGTGAGCTTGAACATGGTGTCTAGCCTCTTTGTGGGTGTGGTTCTGTTAGTTCTTTTTATCTCCTCCTTTTCTCCCTCCGGTCTCCTGCACCAGTTTCTCCAAGTTAGCCTGATCTTCTTTGTCCTCCAGCCTGCTAACCTCTTCCTCCTCTCCCCCTTCTCTGTTTTCTCCCTAACCCATTTTACATTTTAACTCCTCAAGGTGCAGTTGACATACTAAGAATTTGTATATGGTATGCAATTTTTTGATTTGTTTTAGTCTATTTATATAAGCACAAATGTAGTTCATATGGTTAAAGGTGGTAAATTATTGGTTACTTCAGTTTGTAATTTTCTAAGCTATCCTTTATGTCATTCTTATTAGCCAAAAGTGATGTGATTGTTTAAACAGCTGTTACAAATATTACCCTGGGAATTAAGTTAAAACAAAAAGAAGAAAGAAAAAAATATGAGGAGACACTTAAACAAGATGACCCCAAACATTACTAAAGGCAAACTCAGGAAGCAATGAGGAGGAACAATTTGAAAACCACCCACCTGGTTTCTCTAAAGTGGTAACAACAAAGCAATTGAAGGAGACTCTAGAAAAAAAATCAAATCAGAAATAATTGCTCCAGTAACTTCAGAGATAGTGTCCACAGTGAAATCAGTATTCAGTGATTCTAGAGCAGATACAGACAAGAAAATACAATAGTCAAAAAACATTATGGAATCCATGAACACTCAGCAAGAGAAAGAAATCCATAAGGCAGATTCAAGCAGATACTTAGGAGAATGAAAATTCTATTGAAGTATTTGTAGCAGATTAAGCCAATGTGAGGACAGGATTTCATATGTAAAAGGCAGGCTTATAGTTAGTGACTATGAAAAGAAAGATTTTCAAACACAAGAGACCCTGAAAAATCAATTCAACCACTGCTAGATGAAGCAAAGAAGAATAAGTTAAAGTTAACAGGAGTCGATGCAAAAGCACACAACAGCACACAAGATATTGAAAAACTGCACAGACCTCATGACAGAAAGCCTCCCCAGTAGAGAAAAAGCCTGACATACAGTAACTGAGACATGTAGAACTCAAGCCAGGCATGACTGATCATGACCTCTACAGCAATGCAATACACTATAGACAAGATCCCAGAAATTCAATACAAAAATAGAATTAGGGACGAGAAACAGATCACCCAACAAGGAAAGTCCATCAGAATCACAGCTGATTTCTTAACACAAGCCCTCAAGCAAAGGAGAGCTTGAGGTTTTTCAAGCTCTAAATGAAAACAAACTTCAGCCCAGATTTATGTACCTTGCAAAACTTATTTCAAAACAGATGGAGAAATAAGGTAATTTCACGACAAAGAACAGCTGAGGATATTTATGATGACTGTACCAACACTCCAAAATATTTTGAAGTATGTTCTAGAAAGAGAAAATAAGGACTATAACCTAATAAGCCCCAACAGAAGGAATTCACCAGGCAAGACACACAAGAAAATGGAGGGAAGAAAAAAAAGAGGAGAAACTAACAACAGGAAAATAAAATGACAAGGATAAATCAATACATATTAGTTGTAACCATCAATGTTAATGGCCTCAGTTCACCAATCAAAGGACACAGACTGGCAGAATGCATCAGGAAGCATGACCCCAGAATATGCTGCATACAAGAAACACATTCAAAACGACATTCATAGACTGAAAGTCAGAGGATGGATAGCAATACCCCATATGTGATAGGAACTCAGAAAAAAGCAGGGATAGCTACTTGCAGACAAAGTGACTTTTAAGCTAAGACTGATTAAGAGATGAAGATCACTACATCCTTGTAAGTGGAAAAATCCAAGAGGAAGAGATACCAATCATAAATTTATATGCAACAAATACCAGAGCACCAAGCTATATAAAACAAATATCAATGAGCATTAAAAAATCAAATAAATATTAATATAATTGTATTGGGGATTTCAATAACTCATTGTCACAAAAAGATAGATCAGCTAGCCAAAATTCAACAGTAGATATAGTAGTCAGACTAAAATAATAGAACCGAATCAAACTTTTGAACAAATGGGTTTAGTAAACCCAGAGTGTTCCCCTATAGCATGAGGATACACATTCTACTCAGCTGTGCACAGGACATTCTCCAAACTGGACCACATACAATGCCATAGGACATACTTGAGTAAATGCAAAGAAATGGAAGTTATCACAAGCATATTATCAGACAGTCGTGCAATGAAATTGGAGCTCAAGGGCAAAAAAACCCACAAGAACTTAATAAACTCATGAAAATTAAATAACACCTTTTTGAACAACCAATGTGTCACAGATAAAATTAAAGAAGAAATTAGCCAGTTTATACAATACATATATTAAATGATAGTAACAATACAACATGCCAGTGCTGCTCTATTATATAAAATGATAAATTTGAGTAATTTGGAGAAAAGGGATGTACGTTAAGACCATAATGTTAAGTAAAATAATTGAAACACACAAGCTTAAATATTATGGGTTTCTGTTATGTGAGAAATCTAAAACATAAAGAGCAAAATACAAGACAGACTACAGAAAACAGGAAGATATGTCACATCTTTCATATACATGTGATACCTCCTCATGGTTAATGCAAACTTTATATGCTACAAATATGTACTAACAGAAATAATATTTTCAAAAACCAGTCAATAGTTTTTACTTCCTTCAGAGTTTATCAAACCACACCAGGTGCTACTATAAAGAACTGTGGGAAATAGACACTCAGAAAAAAGATTTTGAAAATAAATATTTTGCTGGCTAGAACATAAGATGTTCTTTTTGCTAGTTTGGGGACACTTGAGTAGAGACCCTTCAGGAATGAAGCTATAGATTCCACTTAGTTTTCTGGCTGTGATGGTGCCCCATGAAGTAGGAAAGCAGCCTCATGTTGTCTGCAGGCCTCAGAGCCTGCACCTGACATGGACACTTCACAAGACGGTGCTTCCTCTCCAGGAGCTCTGACCTGGTCTTGCTTTACTGCCTCTAGAGCACTAATCTGTACCAAATGTAGGGATCACCCAAGTGAGAAGATAGTTTAGTTGTAGATAAGAGGTCATTTTTAAACTTGTTTAGTTGTAGATAAGAGAAGATTGCAATCCACTGTCAAATTTCTCAGAGTCTCATATTGTGCATGGATGAGAGTATGGAGAAGAGGCTGGGGTGTACCGTAAGGACAACAACTCCAAGTCGTTACAAGTTTGGATGAAGGATGTTTGCTGGTGGATAAAGATTTCAAAGCAAATCTAGAGCCAGTCTTCAGGGACTGCTGAATATGGGAATCAATCTGGTCTACATTAAGTTAGGTGAAGATCCCAGATTGACCTTGAAAGTCTTGAAGGAAGTGATCAAAGTTCTAAACAATAGCCTCCTGTGGAATCATGAAATTGTTGAAAACCTCAGCTGATCACTTCTATATGCTAGAGTCCTACACTGGACCCACCATGAAGATGACTTCTCTTCTATGTCACTAGGATACTTGGATTTCAGAGAAACAGAGGGCAAGTGGGAACACTTAATTAGTGTATTCAGAAGTGAGGCACAAGTGGTGGCTAGTAGTGTTGACCTATCTGGATTAATATTTGTGGCTGAAGAAGATCTGGATAGGCCATCATGATATTGTTAGATACTTCATGTGTAATTAAAAGTTAAAAAAGACAGATGCAGGACTGGTGACATCTGCTACCAATGGAAGATTACAATCCACTGTCAAATTTCTCAGAGTCTCAGCTCTTCATTTACATGGAAGTGGAAATCTTATTATGCTCCAACAAGGATGAAAAGTAGCATTTCTTTACTCATTCCTTCTTCCACGAATTGCCCTGTTCCCTTTTCTAGAACAGTACAAGAAATGTGCAGATCATTGAAAGTGAATTGGATGCAAATCTGAGCTCACGGGGTATGCATAAAAGGGCCTTAAACACCTTCACATTTCCAGTAGCAGAATACAGTGCCTAGGCAATTCCTGAAGTCTTAAAAGAATCCATCTGACAGCATGTTGCATGGATTTATTATCTGTGGGGGACCACCTGAGCAGCTCTCCTTGAAAGAAAAGCGACTGTCTCCATTTTGACTGAGTCTGATCCTATTTCCTCATATTGTTATGTAGAGAGCTGGCTAGGACTTCTGTTTATCCTTCAATTGGCCTTAAGCAATGTGTATTGGTCTAGCTGAGGTGCTGGTGATAGTCTTTGAAGGTGGCATGCGTGTTTCCCTGGAAGTCTGCTGCTCCTTAACGTGAGCTGGGTGGAGACAGGATGGTAGAGCTAATGCTCCGCGCTGCCAGCTGGGATCGAGCCTCGAGATAGAGGCTATGACTTCCTGAGGCTTGAAAGACTACATCAAAGCTGAAGCCCTAGACTTCCCAAAACATTAAATGCTATATAATGCAGATTACTCTCTCTCTCTCTCTGCATATCCTCTCTGCATATGGCACAGGTAAATGTAGGCCCCACACCTAGCTCAGCTCACAGTAGTCACCTACCTCCCACAATTCTCAGTCCTCAAGCCACTCCCCCACTGAATAAAAACCGGGTGAGGCCCTGGGTCGCTTTCTTGGTTCCGGGAAGCCATCTGCGTGGCTGGACCTAGAGCCCCTTGACTCCCCGATGATTAAAAATATCGTTTAGTGTCCTCATTTTCGCCGTGGGCTGCATGGAAACTGGTAGATTGGAATCAACTTGATGGGATTCCAATAACGTAACGTCGGGATTACGAATATTGGTTTCTTGGACTGAGACGAGGACCAGGAAGAGTCTCCTACAATTATCTTCCCTTGCTATCAATTCATGAGTCCTTTAATGGCAGCTTGTAGTAGCGTACTATGACTTCAATAGGCCTTCACAATGATTCCATACCCTGTATAGTAAAAGCATTAAGATGGAAGCCGGGCGTGGTGGCGCATGCCTGTAATCCCAGCACTCGGGAGGCTGAGGCAGGAGGATTGTTGAGTTCGAGACCAACCTGAGCTACAAAGTGAGCTTAAGGCCAGCCTGAACTGCATAGTGAGACCCTGTCTCAAAAAGACCAAAAAAAAAAAAAAAAAAAAAAAAAAAAAAAAAAAAAAAAAAAAAAAAAAAAAAA
>PVKA01048259.1:0-13888 GCA_004027165.1 Ctenomys sociabilis
AAAAAAAAAAAAAAAAAAAAAAAAAAAAAAAAAAAAAAAAAAAAAAAAAAAAAAAAAAAAAAAAAAAAAAAAAAAAAAAAAAAAAAAAAAAAAAAAAAAAAAAAAAAAAAAAAAAAAAAAAAAAAAAAAAAAAAAAAAGTAAAAAGAAAATTAGACCTTCATTAGAATATGTAAAAGTCTAATCTCATTGCCAAGCAGGAGACCATTTTATGGAATGGAGCATTACCTAACACAATCCACATATTACTAGAATTGAAACAGGATAATTACATGTGAAGCTTTCTTAAAAATCATTCAACCACATGGGCATGGTTTGAAATGAACATTTTCTGCCACTCTTTAGGAGGGTTGAAGGAGTTTGACTTTGACTGAATCTGCTACATATAAGGAAGGTAAAAGATAATGCAAGAATCTAATCTTGTGAGAAATCTTCGGTGAGAAGCACCATCTACTCCAGAAAGACATACATTTTGTTGGTGAGGAAACTGAATCTGTTTTTCTTCCTTTTTATGTATTTGATACAGAGTTTTACTAAGCAGTTCTGGCTCTGAGTGATCTTTCTGTTTTCAGCATCCCCAGCCCTGGGATTACAGGCACGCACCACCATGCCCTGTCTTGGTGGTCAGCTCAGCTCACCCAGGGTTGGACCTGCACAGTACGTGGTACCAGAGTTCAAATCCCAGTCCCTACGCTTGCATAAGCAGGTGCTTACTCTGCTGAACTATCTCACTGGTACATAAATCTATTTTTTTTTCCTTTAGGAAAGACCACTGAACAATTGACCTGGACTAAATTAGCTACTTTGCCATATAGAAATGTGTAGAAAAGTTGTTAATATCAGAAAGAAATGATTTGGGGTAGCTCCTATCCTCTTAAATTGAAACAAAGCTTTGTCTTTGTCTCTGGAATTTTTTTTCTGCAATTGAGAAAATTTTAGAAAGTTTATTACTCATTCTGTAAGTACTATGGAGAAATAGAGAACCTCATGAATCCAGTTCTTTTTATAACAATACTTTGAATAAAGAAATGGAATTCAGGAGAGTATTATGAGCACAAATTGGATCAGAAAAGTGTATATGATAACTTATATAAAATTATACTATATTGTATGTGAATGGCCACCTGAAATATCCTCATAGCCAAGGGAGAGGAAGGTTGTATATCTGATTAAAGAAAAGCACTAAATCAGGATCATCGATTAGGTCTTTTGTAATCACCATGCAAAGCAAAATGCATAAGATTTTGAGAGAATCAGGCTTGGTGAAGAACTTCAATTAGTTTTCAGTGACATGAGAATAATGATACACATCTCACAAGTCCACCAGGAGAATTTCAGATCTATTTTTGACATACTTGACCACAGAATATTTTTAAAATAGACAGTATAAAACATACTATAAGCACTTAATCAAGATCTGAGTGTCTTATGCGGAAATGATAGTTTCAAAACTGAAAGGCAGAAAATGTGTTATGATAATTATTATGACAACAAACACATTATTTGTGGTACATTTATGTAACATACTTTGTATAAAACAGCATGGCTCTCATTGATAAGGAAAGATTGATAAGGCAAATTTGGGGCTTAATTGTCTGTCAACTGCCAAACAAGAAACAGGATCCTTAGAGACATTACTCTGACTTTCCACTTCATGGACTGTGCTTATGTCCCTGAATTTAGTTTGGCCCCTGTAAGTAGCAGAAGGAAATCACTCAATAAATGTCTTAATTGAGTGAAAGATATAGCCTGACAGATCCCCAAAACTAGAAAGTTTTCTAGTAATAAGTATGATGCTAAGACCATTATAACAGATTTATTAAAATAAACTGTCTTAAGTAACAATATGTCCAGCTACAATGCCTAACTCAAAAACTTCTTTACATTTCTCATTCAATTGAATCATAATGAGCCAGCCCTGGATATTCCAAGATGGGGAAAAATTACTTGACAAATAAGTTTGTGGCAAATTTTCACTACATATTTTGTCGGTTGGCTTGCAACTTTTTGCTTCAGCTAATGTCTAATCTGGAATATGTTTTGAGTATCAGAACCTTATTTTCCTTCAAAATTCGTGTTTGCTGGGATCACAATTAAGGTTTTGACTTCTTCCCAGAAGCCACAGGAAACTCTAAATACAGACCATAATGGGAAAGGCTATGAGGGATGTGAAACCTGGGATAGTGCTTAAGAATATCTGCAGGAGGGTGGCAGGAACAATCAATAACAACACTGAAGTCCAGGCTCTTAAGGGAATTTGTATTTGATGAATAAGCAGGCGCTGCATGAATACTCTGATGTCTTGAAGAAGGATGTTGGTAAAAAAGCAAACACTAGCGATTATGATGTCAAGTACATGATCTCTCTGATGTTGGTAAAAAAGCAAACACTAGCGATTATGATGTCAAGTACATGATCTCTCTGTATCAGGTATTTATTCATTCAACAAATGTTAGGTGTCTCCTACGCAAATACACACTGAAGAGGGAATATATATATAGTGTTCCCATTCTGAAGTACCTAAAACAATTTCTAGTAATATAAGAAATGCATTCAAGAGATAAAATTGCCAAACAATAAAAATAAGGGCGGAACATATAGCTCAGTGGAATAAGTGCTTCCTTAGGTAAGCACAAGGAAGGTCCAGGGTTTGATCCCTGGCACTGCATGCTGCACCAGCCACTCCCCTGGGCACACTGAACTGAGACAGCAATGGAGGCCAGGCACCTGTAATCCCAGTGCGTGAGAGGCTGAAAACAGGAGAATCACTGTGAGTTCAATCTATGTTGTGAGAACCTGTAGTCCCTGTACTAAATACATTAAATAAGTATTATATTAGATGAAGTAGTATTTTAAACATATGAGGGAAATAAGGACCACTATGGGAGACGGAAGGCATAGAAAAAGGAGAGGAATCAAGGCAGGATAAACCTGAAAAGTGAATAAGCCAAATTTCTTCAGAGTAGGAGTTATTCTAAAAACAAGGTAAGAAAACACAGAGAACTTAGTTTGTAGAAAGAATTCAATATAAAGAGATTAATATTTGTGAAGTAGCAGAGTACTTCAAGTGGTCCATGATGTAGGCTTGACATGACTTTAAATTGTCATTTAGTAATTTTTCCTCCTCACTATCATAAGCAGCTTTGTTCAGTTAAGCAATGTCCCTTAAATTCTTGCTTTCTACACCAAAGTTAGGACTCTTTACTCTTACTTAAATGTTGAAAATATTAGTGCTTAATGATTTGTGATATCTCTCTCATGATTTGATGATTGTGTTTAAATTAATATCAACAACTAAGTGATCCAGTTCTATAAAACTGAAAATACTTATTCTGAAGGCTTTACCTTTAGTAAAGGTTATTATATTAACAGGAATAGGTTTGGAAAGAAAAGATGAAAAGTAGGTGAAGATAAGATGGAGACATGCCAAGGAACTCTTTCACAGAAAATTTTCATACAATAAGTAAACTAAATGGCTATGCGATGTTTCACAGTAAGGCAAATACTGCATAGTTTAAAATAATACAATAAAATAATGTTTCAAAAACTATACAGAAAGGGATTGCAGCTTTTCATAAGGTGATATTCACTTATGGAAGTTGATACTCACATTTTCCTATGTACCAGAATGTATTTAGATATAAGTTCTCTAAAGAGGTACAGTTAAAATAAGGCCATTGTGTTTCCAGTCAGCCTAGTTTTTGTTGTTGTTGTTGTTGTTGTTTGTTTGTTTGATTAGATGGTAATAATGAATTGCCAAGGTTTTGCTCTGGTAACAGTCCTGATGTCACCAGAATAACGATGCCACAGGTCAAGTTCACTGACCACTGGTTTGTACTGGTGTTGGCTCCTCCCTTCAGTACCTACTTGTCCTAGACCTTGTAGGTCAACTTTGCCAGGTACTCCTCTGGCACTGATTTTCCCTAGCTACTGGCCTTTGGAGTTCATTGCCAAAAGCCTCTAGCGTTCATTGCTCTTTCCTTTGAGCCAAATGCTCTATCTAGACCACAGAGGATGAGAAATTTGAGCACATTTATCATACATTTGAAACCTAGGGAAATGAATGAGGATACAAGTTTGCAAGACAGGACCAAAAGGCAAGTATTTTAACAGGGCCTACACTGCAGTACAGAGAAGGTGAGCACACTGGATGGAACCTTTCTGGCCTCACCTGAAATTATAGGAGGAGGATTGACTATATGGAGGTAGAAGGCTTGTGATTGGTCCAGATACAGTCCTCTGGTAGGTGCAGGGCTCCAACAGCTTGAGCTTTCCCAGAAGTGCTCCAGTAAGGAGGCAGGGCTGAAACTAGGGAAAAAGTACTAGTCTGAGGAGTTGGAAATCTGAACAATGGCTCCATCCTTTCCTTCTTGATCTTAGCCACACCAAGGGGACCCTTTCTTCTTGAAAAACACAACAATTGTGTCTAAAGTGGCTAGTTTAGGGGAGAGGTAATACACTGATAACTCAGCTGTAACCACGTGCAGTGGAGTGGAGAAGAGACTGAACAGGAATGAGTGTTGGACTTTGTCAAAAGCCTTTTCTGCACCAATTGAGATGATCATGTAGTTTACAGGTTTAAATCTATTGATATAATGTATTATATCTATAGATTTTCAAATACTGAGCCATCCTTGCATCACTGGAACGAATCCTCCCTGGTCATGGTGCATGATCTTCTCAATGATTTGCTGTATTCTATTTCCTAGGATTTTATTGACGATTTGTGCATCTATGTCCAAGAGGGAGGTTGGCCTGTAGTTCTCTTTATTAGATGCATCTCTCCCTGGTTTTGATATCAGTATAATACTGTTGTCCAGGAATGATTTTGAGAGAAATGTTTCCTTTTCAATTTCATTGAAGAGTTTGAGGATGACAGGGATTATACCATCTGTGAATTTCTTGTAGGGTTCAGCTGTGATTCCATAAGAACTATATTTTCTTTGTTGGCAGGATTTTTATTACATTTCATATTTCATTGGCTGTTATTGGGTTATTGAGAGTTGTTATATCTTCTTGATTTAGTTTTGGTAATTTGCACCTTTCTAAGAATCTATCCATTTCATCTGTGTCTTCTACTCTGTGACCATAAAGATTCTCAAAGTAGCCAGTAAAAATCTTCTCAATTTCCACTGGGTCTGTGGTGATTACACATCCTTTTCATTCCTTATTGCTTGCATTTCAATTTTACTTTCCTCTTTTAGATGAGATCAGCGAGGGGCTTATAAATTTTATTTAGTCTTTCAAAGAACCAGCTTTTTCATTCATTAATTCTTTGAACTGTTTTCTTTGTCTCAATTGAATTAATTTCTGCTCTAATCTTTATATCTTAACATCTTAGGGTTCTCAATTTGCTTTTCTCTTCCCTTTGTAAATTTTGGGGGTGCAGCATTAGGGTGTTTATTTGTTCCCGTTCTGTTTTCCTAATGTGTTAGTTCACAGCTATGAATTTCCCTCTGAGAACTGCTTTCATCGCATTCCACAAATTGCCATATGTTGTAGTTAAATTTTCAATGAATTGTAGATACTATTGAATTTCTCATTTATGTTCATCTGTGACCCATTGATTGCTAAGTAGAGTGTCATTTAATTTCCACATGTTTACGGGGTTTTTCTGGTTACTTTTGTCATTTATTTCTAGTTTCATTGCACTGTGGTCAGATAATATGCATGGGATAATTTCTGTTTTCTTGCATATACTTAAGCATGACATATGGACTAGTATGTGGTCTGTTTTAAAAAATTACCCATGTGCAGCTGAAAAAAACGTGTATTCATCTGTGGTGGTTGTAACACTCTATATATGTCCACCATGTCTATTTTTTCCAAGCTTTGGTTCAGTTTTACTACTTCTTTGGCAATTTTTTTTTCTGTTTGACCTGTCTTTTTGGGATAAAGGGGTGTTAAGTTCTCCTGTTGAAATTTTGGTATTGGATATTAGATTTTTTGGGTGCTCCTGTGTTTGGTGCATAGATATTTATGAGTGTTACCTCTCCTCTTGAATTTTTCCCTTACCCAATATATAATGGCCTTCTTTATTTCGTTTGATCATTCTTGGTTTGAAGTTCAGACTGTCTGACAATAGCACTACTACCTCTGCCTTTTCCTGAGGAGCTGGTGCTTGTAGTATTGTTTTCCATTCTTTGACTTTCATCCTATGAATTTCTTTATGAATTAAATGTATTTCTTGTATACAACATCTTGTTGGATTTTGTTACCTAATCCACTGTGGCAGTCTACTTCAATTAATTGGTGAATTGAGTCTATTTACATTGATAGTTATAATTGTGATGTATTGACTTATGATTGGTATGTTATTTACCTGCCATTGTTTACTTATTTTTCTCCTGTGTTTAATTGTTAGCCCTATTTAGTGAGTTCCTCCTGCTCTTGTTGGTGGAGTTCTGTTCATTTCGTCCCTCTCTAGAACATCTTTCAGGCATCTGTGTAGGGTTTATCATCATGAAATTCTTTAGTTGTTCATTGTCATGGAAGTATTTCACTTCTCCGTCAAATTTGAAAGAGATTTTTGCAGGGTATAATAGTCTGCTCTGGATTTTTTTTTCATAGAAGACTTGAAGTACTCTGCTCCATGCTCTTCTTCCCTTCATGGGTTGTGAAGAGAAGTTGGCTGCAATTCTGATGAGTTTTCCTTTGAATGTGATCTGCTTCTTTACTCTGTCAGCTTTCAGTATATTGTCTTTTGCTGGGTTTCTGCGTTCTTGAATATTATATGTCTTAGTGTGTTTTTAATTGGGTTGAAGTTATTTGGCATTCTGTATGCTTCAGTTACTTGAATGTCAGATTGTTCCTCATATTTGGGAAGTTTTCTGCTATTACCTCTGCCCATATTCTTTTTATATCATTTGTATTGTCTCTTCTTTCTCACTGATGCCTGTTAGTTTCACAGTGTTCATCTTTGCATCGTCTTGCAGATAATGAATTATTTTTTCATGCATCCTACTTGTTTTTAAGAGATCCTTTCTAACCTTTTCACTAGCTGCTCCAGCGTTTTCAAGATCTGAAAGTCTGTCTTCACTTTCACTCAAATGGTTTTACAGGTTTGTGTTTGAGATTTTAAGTTTTTCTATATTTCTTTAACTCTGTTTCATGCGATCTATTTCTTTCCTGTATTGTTCATTCAAGGAATCTGTCATTTTTCTAATCTTCTCTATTTTTTTAATAACTGTCTTCTTTAGAAGCAGCTATGAATTCTTTTACTGTAGAGTTATTTTATGGTTAGGTTTCCTCCATATATTTTCTGTGTTTTATTCTTTTCTTCCAATCTTATGAATTTAGAGATTTCTTTCTTAATTCATCTGCATGGATGACACAAAGGATCTACGGAGTAAGGTACAGGATTACAAGATAAACCCTGAAGGGACTTCACTGACCTCATCAGAAACAAAAGCTACATCTTTTAATTCATAAATTAATTCTGCTCTGAGTTCCTCTATACCTTTCTGCTGTTGCTTATTTACTTTTGACGCTATTAATTCAAAAATTTCCACTGAGCTAGTGTTCTCTGCATTTGTTCTTCGTGGACATTAGGTTTCCTCCGTATAAGTCTGTATTTGATTCTTTACTTTAAATGCTATGAATTCAGAGATTTCTTTTTTTGTTTCAGAGATTAATAGTTCCTCTACACCTTTGTGCTGTTGCTTGTTTTCCTCAAACATTATTAATTCATACTTTTCAGCTGAGCTGGTGTCCTCTGTACTTGTTCTGGAGGAGCTCAAGGCCTAAGATTGTATTTTGATTCTTCTCTTCATATTTTGTATAGCACTGACCTCTGACCTTTAGTGTAGGGCTTTCTTTCAGTTACAAACTTAGCACTTAATGAAATTCACATGCAAATCTATTAAGTTTGAATTTATCCATTTATTCATGGCTTGGGTCTAGCTGTTGTGTTCAGCTCTTTCCTGCTGTAGCCCTGGAAAGTGAACTTGTTGTACCCCTCTGGTGCAACAGTGCAACAGTGAGCCTTGGTGTCCCTCTGTTGTTCCCCTGGCCCAGTGGACACAGGAAGGGCAGAATCTCTCCCACACACTCACTGGTTCTGAGCTTGGGCTACATGGGATGGGTGGAGTTTTCCCAAGAGAACAGGAGAGCGGAGTGGAGAGGGTCCCCACCTGTCTCCTTTAGACTTGGCCCTAATCAAATCTGGCAAGTGTTTCACAAAATTAGAAGATGAGAACATACAGAAGGACATGTATCAGTGATGTTTACACACACACACACACACACACACACACACACAGAACACCCGTACACACACATACACAGCAATGGTCATGTGAGGAAAACAGGAAAAGATACATATCTGTAAACCAAGACACAAGGCCTTAAAAAAAAGAAACTTTATGTCATTTTGATCTTAGACTGGTAACTTCCAGAATTAGGAGGTATATATTTCTATGTTTAAGCCATCCAGCTCATGGTATTTGTTATGGTGCCCCTAGATTATTGATAAAGAAGTCTCTAGAACCTAGAACCAATGATAAATTTCAAGTGAATCTGCATATATCATCTAGAAAAAAGCATTTATTGGAAGAGGGAAGAACGTGAAAAGCAATACTATATGGAGGAGAGTTATGAAAGTGGATAATGAAGATTCTCAAAGCAAGATAGAAAAAGATAAAATCGTGTGAAGAAACTGGCAAGATATCTAAATTAGGGAGATAGTGATGAAGTTGTAATATTTGGAGGAATAGGACTGTATTGGGTGAGTTTCTTATTTTTATAACTTTATAAAACCAGACTCCAAGATATCTTGTGCAGGATGGATGAAACACTCATAGAAAATCTGTAGCCCCACTTAACTGAATAAACAGGGTGCTACATTTGACACAATAATAATTACTGAAAAAATGAGGAGGAACATTCTAGAAAGGAGAAATTCAAAGACAGTTATTCTAATTTTCTGGATAATTTTTATTTAACTTTGGACTGAACTCAAAACTATGCATTTGAGGGCAGATTCTTGGAAGTCCAGATAAGTTTAAAAGAACTGAAGTTGCAAAGTTTATCTGAGCCACTCTTCACCATGAAGAGACCAGGTTTAGAGTAAATTCTCTCAGGTTAATGTGCCTAATAAAACATGAGCACAATCACAAAAAATTAGAGTATCATAAAAGAACCTACCACATATGCTGTAATATCTAGAGAATAGTTTAAACTTGGCTCACAAATGGTAAAATAAAAAATCTGACATACTCTCAAGATGAAAGATATGGAGACCATCTCCGTGATCACCCACATTTTAGAGTTAGTAGACAGAATTTTAAAGTAACTATGGTAAATATTTAGAAGTCAAAATGATAATAATACAATAACAACTCATAGGAAATACCGCCAATAGAAAAGAAAGTAGAACTGAAAGTACAGAAACAAAAAAAGTGAAACATTTATAGGTAGGCTTCATAAAAGAATGGAGATCAGACAAGAGTCAGGAAACCAACATAAAGTATTCAACTTGAAAACGTAGTATATTTGAGACAGAGAAAATAGTGAGTCTTTTCGAATCATACCAAGAAGTCTAACATAAACATTTGGAAGCCCAAGTACTCTTGGAAAATGGAGACATGGTGCAGAAAAGAATAATTGAAAGACAATAGCAATAAACCCACTAAGTTATCCAATGTACTGATTTATAGTAGCATACATAGGATAGGAATCAGGAGCAGCTCACCTGGGAGCACCCAATAAGGAAGAATTAAGAAAGAAACCTTAAAACTGCAGTGAAGACAACAACACACAGCCCATTAATTATTGTAACTCTCCTACTAACCTGTTTTGCAGTTGTTCATTTTAATTTTATTTCCATAAATAAAATAAAACTGATTCAAAATTTATCTTCTTTTCATTTTTAGAATGTGCTGGTAAGTTTAAAGAGTATCAGTGACAAAATACTTCTTTGATTAAAATTTCTTGTTGGTCTAAATCCTAAACAATGGCTGTTCTTGATTTTAATGTTTAATAATATTTACACTTAATAAATTAACATAGCTTTAAGTTATCCTTTAATTAGCATGATAGTCTACAAAGTTAGCTTGTAGCTCTGTTAGTACCTAGTTAATCCTGATATTGATATGTGTACTCATTCTAGTAGCTGATAAAATTTGGAAAAGTGTAGTGTATACAACATCGTGAACAGCCTCTGTCTGCAGTGCTATATAGTCCTGCATTTAAATGAACTATACTTTCAAAATAGTCAGTGATAACTCTGTAACAGAACTTTAACCACAGAATTCTTGGCTTTACAAATGCTATATTTCTCTGTAAACACATAGATATTTTATTTGAGTTTAAAATTTAAGTATATTATTTCTCATTAAAAAGGTGTGTCTTGGTTACAATTCTCTCATTGCTGGGACAAGCACTCGGCACTCAAAATGAAGGAAGACAAGTTTATTTAGCTCATTATTAAGAAGGTTTCATTTCATATTCAGCTGACTCCAAGGCATAGTGGAAAATGGAAGAGAACAAGCTTTCGTGGCAATGGCAAAGAGCAGAGAGCAAAAAGAGTGGCAGGAACTCAGGCAGCTAGCTAGGCTGTCACTCCTCTTTACACTATAATGCAGAGCATTTGCTCCAAGCCACTCACACCCATAATCCCAACACAGGAGCAAGACTCAATCACAACTCCAGAAACCCATGCATGACGGCATGAGGATTTGGGGGAACAACTGGACCCACACCATAACAAAGTGCAAATTTAAGTGAAAACTTAGAAAAATATTGAAATAAATTCTCCTTTAATTGTTATCTTTACTGTAAGCTAAAGAATATATTAAGAAAAGAAAATAGTACTAAAGTGATATAGTTTAGTATAAGTAAAGATTTGGTCAACAGTTGGTTTAAAATTCATTATATTTTAGGAAATTAATTGTGTAAAAGAATCTATATAAGATTTGAATCGAAGTGCCAAAGTTGAAACTACTAGTTGTTAAAAAATGTATTAAAATATGCATTTTTGTTCTACAGGTGCTTGCAGGATTTCATCTTTTAGAATATTATTATACCAGAAAAAATTTAGTAATTGTTATGGCCTTTGTAAAGATATTCAGAATGAAAATCTCTCATGAATTTGAAAGGGTGACAACCCAGAAGAGCTCACAAAGAAAATATTTTTCAAAATGCAAGAGTCAGTTGAAGCCATAAGGTCTTGATACGTTTTTTTCAATGCTAATGCCTTCAACATTGAGTGACATTCATGAGCATTGTGAAGAAGTACAATTTGGAATACTCAAAGCATGGATATCAGAAATCATACAAGATTCAGATGAGTCTGGGCTGAAATACAAGAATGAATCATCTCCTACAAGCACTGACAGGGAAGAGAAGGGAAATGTTAGCAATAACCGACACTTAATGGAACTGAAAACATGGAGAGGAAAATGGCACCAGTAAAGCCAAGATGCTGAAGAAGAAACACCAGTGATATTTTAATCTATTTTGGTACTGATATTGGTCAATACTGCTTCCAGATGACAAGAGCTCTTTCAGTTAAGAGAGGGACAGAACCCTTTCAAATAACTATGGATCTTTGTTTGCTCTTAAAAGAAAAGGAGAATCCTACCTGGTCATGGTGTATGATCTTCTTGATTATTTGCTGCGTTCTATTTGTTAGGATTTTATTGAGAATTTTTGTGTCTATGTTCATGAGGGAGATTTGCCTGTAGTTCTCCTTTTTGGTTGTGTCTTTCCCTGGTTTTGGAATCAGTATTATACTTGCCTCCAGAAGTGATTTTGGGAGGACTGTTTCCTTTTCAATTTCATTGAAGAGTTTGTGGAGAGTAGGGATTATATCTTCTATAAATTTCTTGTAGAATTCAGCTGTGACTCCATCAGGACCAGGGCTTTTCTTTGTCGATAGGCTTTTTATTACATTTCGTATTTCGTTGGCTGTTATTGGTTTATTGAGAACTGTTTTATCTTGGTTCAGTTTTGGTAATTTGTACCTTTCGAGGAATCTATCCATTTCTTCTGTGTCTTCTATTCTGTGAGTGTAAAGATTCTCAAAGTAACCATTGATACAATGCAGGGCCATAATAATCAGTTGAACTGTAAATGGCTATGGTCGACAACTTCTTCAGATAACTCACTATTGTTGTGGAATGCTGGACTGTGTTGGATTGTGTAGTTGAGTTCAGGTACTTAAATTGGTTGAATGACAGTGGAGTGCCCATCTTTGACAGGTGCAGACAAAGGAAGGGGTATAGAAAGGAAGAATCATGATGTGTGTGTCTAGACAGTATAGTTAGGATAGATAACACCGTGCTTCTACTTAATTCTATGAGAGGCAAGGTTTGCATTAATGGTGGTTGGACAGGATATTATGTCAAATTCTAGTACTATGGACAACCACTAGGAAAATAACAAGGTAGAAAGTATTAATTATTGAATCTTTGTTATAATTCAGGTATAAAAAATAAGACACATAAATGGCTACACTCTCTTAATTTACTGATAATGAGACATCTTCTATAATAATGTCTGCAAGAATAATATCGTGTATGCACTTTCTATGATACCAAAACATTATGAAAACAGTTTGCAATGTATTAATTTATCAAATCTGTCCTGTCAACATGTGCTAAAACTGTCTCATTGATATTTTACTTCAATAAAATACAAAATAAATAAATAAATAAATAAATAAAATTTTATAATGAAAAAAAGGAGAAAAGAACAAAAGAAACAATTGACCCTTGAGAGCTCAGGATTTTATAAGTCCTTACTAATAGCAAGAAGGCAGTATTTTCAATAGCTCAGCAACCTAAGGACCTGCTGGCAAACACAAAGACTCAGATTCTATCAGCAGAACTTCACGTAATGCCAGCTTGGTTTTGAGCTGGCCAACAAGCCAGACACCTGTAATCCCAGTGCTGTTGAGGCTGAGACAATAGGATCACTGAGTCTTAGCCATGAGAACTTGTGCTGAATAAAGAAACAGATAATACATAAATAAATAAATAAATACAAAAAAAACTATTTTGTTATGGACTATGGGTATTGAGACCTCAAAATAAATATGTAATTTTATAATTGCCTTTAAATTTATTTAAATTTGGAGACCGGGCAGAGACAGCGCGGCCGACTCCGCCGTCCTGCTCCGTCCCGCCCACCCCCGCTCAGCCCCTGAGACCGGGCAGAGACAGCGTGGCCGACTCCGCCATCCTGCTCCGTCCCGCCCGCCCCCGCCCAGCCCTTGAGACCGGGCAGAGACAGGGTGGCCGACTCCGCCATCTTGCTCATTCCCGCCTATCACTGCCCAGCCCCTGGGACCTGCTAGAGACAGCGCGGCCGACTGCACCATCCTGCTCCATCCTGTCCGCACCTGCCCAGCCCCAGAGACCAGCCTGAGACAGTGGCTGACTCCAGCGGCCTCCTGGATCCCGTGGCAAGCTCTCCCAGCGAGAGCGAATTTACAGGACTCACCAGGCTTCCCAGATCAGTGAGGGGATGGTGAGTCTGAGGGAGAGCCTTTGGCTTCTTCCCATATGCGCTACGCGGATCCCTGTCCCCAACCCCTTCAAGCCAGTGACTGGCCTGAAACCTCAGGTCCCACTCACCAACACCTCCCCGGAACCCCTGATCTAAAGCCCACTGATTGAGTGGGAATTTCCCCGATTCTCTGGGCATCAAAGGTCAGTGAGTGTAGAACCTCAGGCCCATCGTGCCTGAGATACATTTCCCAGGGATTAAGCTGCCCATCACCTCACGTGGCCCAGTGACAGCTCCAGGCACACTGTGCCAGAGAAACACTTCCAGGTGATTACTGGTCCCACCCCACAGCCCCAGACCCAGTGCAGGTCGGCCTGGAGTGAGAACTCCTAGCCTGCCACACCGGAGGCACATTTCTCAGCAATCCACGGTCCCACGCTA
>PVKA01048260.1:0-13888 GCA_004027165.1 Ctenomys sociabilis
GACGCGACAACCAGCTCTTCTTTCCGCGGTTTATTCAGGGCCCCTATACAATCTTCTTCTGCTTGCCTGCTCCGCTCCTTCGCCGCTCCTCCCTGCTGCTGCTCTTGTCTCTCCTCTTGTCTCTCTCCGGTCTCTCTCTTCCCCGGGCAAGCCCGCCCCAAGCTATATACCACAAGGCGTCCAACCCTGGAGTGACACGTGGGCACAGCCGATAGGTCCAGGTACACGGAAGCAACGCCCTAGTCTTAGCCTTAGCCAAATGAGAAGTTGTTTGTTATAGGGAGCACTCACCCCCAGGTGGGGGTGGAAGGCGGAAGCCAGCGCCGTCTTTAAGGTGTGGCTGTGTCTTTAAGATGTGGCTGTGTGTCTTTAAGGTGTGGCTGTGTGTCTTTAAGGTGTGGCTGTGTCTTTAAGGTGTGGCTGTGTCTTTAACACGGGGTTATTCGCAGCTCTCTACAATTCTAGGGAATAGGAATGTAAGAGATGAGCCAGCAGACTAGAGAATCTTCAAAGATGGAAGTTAAAAACATAATGTAATATATAATCAGTATATATAATATAAATAGAGAGATATAACATATTATATATAGGTATAAATATAGAAAGATAGAGAGAAAATTTGAGTAGAAAGAAGAATTGAGAATAAGTTTTTTTTTTTTTAAGTTTTGCATCCTTCTCTCTTCTCATGCAGGGCATCTTTTCTCATGAAATGATAAATGTGCATTACTCTTCACAGACTTTGTAATCTTGGTTAGGGTTGTTTGGATGTCAGCACAATGAATCAGTGTGACAGCAAGAAGACTTAGTTTTCTTGGAGGTGCACAGATTTCCCAGAGGTTTCTGCACTGTTCTGGTTTGATGGTGAAATGGTTTAGAATGAACTACTTAGCCCTGCCTGGGAACACTTAGCACTTGTGCTGCCTTCTGTGATCATAGCCCTCCCCACTCATCCCTTTTACTTGGCCATAGCCTAACTGCTAAAGAATCCCCTGTTCTTTCAATTTCCTTTCACTTCTATGTTCTCAACTCATTACATCAGATCCTAGCTGGCTAGAGTTGAGACTTAAATGTGCCTTACTATTATGTATCAGCTTCTCCATGCCACAGAAGTATGTGTGAAGGGCCCCAATTTTGCCAGTGATGAAACTAGGCAAACTAACTGTGGAAATTGAAAGTTTCACTCAAAATTTCATAGGCTTGTCCTGTTGAGGGCTTTGACTTAGTAGGATAGCAAACAGATGGGAAAATTGCAATGCACCAGTTACATATAGTATGTCCAACAGTGTTTATAGATAAGTGCAGCAGGAATATATATATAGTGAGAGATGAACTAGTGGCCATTTGACTTGACTAGAAGAGACATCTGCTAATAATTTGCGATGGTGATAATGTGGCAGCCCTGAAATATTTCACACTTACTCAGGCAACATAGAGCTTTTATCTTCCTAAGTAACCAGTGTGTGTCCTGTTGAGCAGTTGCTTTGAAAGTGGTTTCTGTTCCTCTGATAACTCTGTGTTCTCTTCTATTTCACTGTAATTAATATGCTCAATATGCATAGCTAAATCTTCAAACAGGTTTCCAGGCCTTGCAACCTCTGCATTTGCAATTACACAGTAAATTAGGCACATAATTGAACCTGAACACTAACATTTTCCAACAGGTGGTGAATAAGTGATTTCCATCCATCAGCTCCACAACAGCTCTTTGGCCAGATCATGACTTTATTTTAGAGTTGTAATATACCTGGAAGTGTTTTTAACCATTTTCTTAAAAAAAAATCTTCCTTTAATGGAAATACTTAGGAGAATGAAGTGTCTAATTCTAATCCAGGATTGCAAGGCAAGGCAAGGGTTAGTATTTACATATGTGGGATTTTGTGTGAATTATAAAATTGTATCAAACTAAGTCCTTCTAAATAGTTTTGGTGTTAGATTGAAGATTTTATGAGATAACTAATCTCAATCGGTTTTGAAAAAAATACTAAGGATCTATTTTTCTTTCAGTCATCAAAGTCTTGATGACCTAGAATAGAAATTGTATCTGTTCTAAAATATATGCATTTCCAGTTTATACTGTTATTACATCTTCCTATAAAGACACCAAAATGAAACTAAATTCAAGAAGCTACCGAGGTGAAGGAAATAGCCAGATGTTAATTAATGACACCTCTTTCATCAGGATTCTGGGATTAGTTTGCCTGCTATAAATGCCATTAGATGATGTCTGTTCAGGAGAGAAAACCTTAAGTTTATCAGACACAAGTGTCTTTTTAATGAACATCAAATAATTTTGGGAGCCTGTTCTAACTCATAAAGTACTTCCATTGATTGACTATCCTGGCATTATGTAATCTCATTGTCATTATGTTATTCAAAGAAAGCACAGAATGAGTAGAGAGCAGAGTATCTGGTATATTTAATTCTATTTTTACTAGTAAAAACCTAGGAAAAGACAATGACATCTTATGACCTCAGACAGAAAGACTGAAGGTTGCTGTTTTTCATATCCCTATGCTTCAATGACTACCAGCTACTAGTGCTCTTTATACTATTTTCTTAAGACTGGTAGCAGAAAACCATTATGTGCTGCTGAATGATGGAGTAGATTTAGTAACATGAAATCAGAACCCTACTTCTAGTTAGTCACTTCTCAGCAAGAACTGGTCACTGATTCTGCTCTCTCTTAGACTGTTGCATATGATAGATGCAATTGTTTTCCCCATAGACTTTATGCATACTGTAAATTCACTTTTCTCTATGTGAAATGTATAAAGACACATAGATGCTTTTTGAGGTTTATGTTTTTACTTTTCCAGGTCTTGAGCCTAGTAATCAAGATCACTTGGTAATCAAGTTGACAGGACTTAACTTACAGGGTAATATAATGAAATAATTCTCTACTTATATATTTACTTAAAGTTGTGAGACTACTTGTTCTTATAATTAAGAAAAAGAAAAAAGAAAGCATTCAGAAAGTCATTTGAGCAAAAAAGCTAAAAATTCTGATTCATTGGTAATTACATTGTCAGTTAAACCTGTTAAAGATTAGTCAATTACGAATATGTAATATATGTATTCCAGGGGGTTGAAAAAACCCTGTAATAAAAGAAAAGAATTACATTTCTAAAAATTTGTAATGCTACTTTAAAATTAGAGGGGACACCTAGAATGAACAACATTAACTTGCTACTCTAGGGAACATTTCTCTGGGAATAAAGAGACTTCTGTTTAAATCTGGGCTTGCATATTGATCAGCTATAGAATGCTGGCAAAGTGGTTCAGCCTGGTAAGTTCCAAGCACATCATCGGACCAAACAAGGAATAGTATGTAAAAAGGTTCTGTTAATAGTGTCTATTGTAAATGTTATGATTTTATGGATCAATGTTCCCCAGTGAACTGCGTGTCACATAACTCTGGCCTTCTTAGATCTAACAATTTGCTGTAATTTGGATCTGGAATGCCCCCTCAAAATCTGTGTGTTAAGGGTTTAGTTCTTAAGGAGGCACTGTTGGAAGATACTGGAGTCTTTAAGTGTGGAGGCTTCCTGGGGGATTTAAGCACTGGAGATATGGTCCTTGGAGGAGATTGTGGAGTCCTAGCTTCTACCCCTTTCTCTTTCCACCTTGGTCAGAAAGTGAGCAGTTCTGTCCTCTTACATGTTTCTACAGTGATTAAAAATATAAAGTTTTGAAGAGTAGTTGTATTAGTCAACTTTCCAGTTGCTTGAAAAAATACTTGGCACCACAACTCAAAGGAAGAGAAGTTCAACTTGGCTAAGGTTGGAAGGGGATTCCTTCCACAACCATCTGGCTTCAAGGACGAAAATTCATGGCAGAAGGGTGTGGTGTAATTAGGGTGCTTAATTCATGGTAACAAGGAAGCAGGACGTGGGAACAGTGCCAGAATAAAAAGGGATGTGGATGAAATATAGCTAACTGGGTCCCACACATACCCACAGTATATTCCACCCAACCCTTGGCCAGTGATGGCAAGCCTTTTGGAGCTTTCAAAGATAACATGGTTGAATCATGGATGCCATGGGCTCACCACCACTGAGCTGGTCTGCTCCCACACCAATCAAGCTGATACAATAAACCTTAATTATGCACATACACAGTATAAACCAGATATTCAAGTATGTCTCCTTAAACCGTACTTAATATCCAAATAAATACAGGGTCATAATTATACCCAGCATGATATGAATCCTTTGGGTGTTACCAAAATGCAGTGATCTTTTCACCAAAGTCTTCACAATTCCAAATGTTGAGCATGTCAAAAAGTCCAAGTCTAAGTCTCTTCTGAGATACAAGGCAAATATTGAACTGTAGACTTTTAGGGGGCCAGGCAGATGGCCCAGTGGAATAAGTGCTTCCCTGGCAAGCACAAGGGCCTGAGTTCAATCCCCAGTTCCACCAAAAAAACAAAAACAAATAAAGCAAAAAAAAAAAAAAAATGAACTGTAGACTTTTGCAAAAATCAAAAATAAATTACATAATCCTAAGATACAGTGACATAAGGTAAACATTCCCACTCCAAAAGGCAGAAATAAGGAGATATGAGGGAATCAAACCAAAGCAAGGCTTTCGTCCAGCAGGATAAACAATAATTTCTGAAGCTCCAAATCTTGTATTTGGTGAGATGTGATATCCAGAGGACTTAAACTACTTTGCTTCTATGACCTTTCCAGGTGTAACCAAACTAGCCTCTCTCTTGAGCTGACTCTGCTTATGTTCTAGTTTTTCTTGGCACATTTCACATTCCTGATATTCTGACTTTCTGGGGTCTCCAAAGCATCTGTGGCTTAATTCCTATAGTTTAATAATTGTTCCTTGTCTGGCTTTCCACAACTACCTTTGCCCTATCTGACTCAATTGTTTTTAGTTGTTGTATATTTCTATTTGTATTTCTTCTTTTCACTTCCTATACTGGGGTGATTATACGATATTTGCACATGTGTGTCTGGTTTATTTCACTTATGAGTGTATGTTCAAGTGGCATCCACTTCAATATGAATGCTTCAAGCTTATCATTCTTAATAGATGACTAATACTCCATTGTATAGAAATACCACATCTTTTTCAACCATTCCTCATGTGACGGACATCTTGGTTGTTTCCAAGATTTTGCTATCACAAATTGTGCTGCTATAAACATAGGTACACATATATGATTATGATATAATGTTTTCCATACCTCTGGGAAATTCCCAGTAGGGGGATAGCCGACTTGAATGGGATTTCTAGTCCTACTGTTTTGAGGAGTCTCCACACTGACCTCCACAATGGTTGTACCAGTCTGCATTCCCACCAGCAGTGGAGAAGTGTTCTCTTTTCCCCACAACCTCTCCAACATTTGTTGTTGGTTGATTTCCTTATGATAGCCATTCTTTCTGGAGTGAGATGGTATCTCAGTATTGTTTTTATTTGCATTACATGGATGACTAGCGATGTGGAGCATTTTTTCATATATTATTCACTTCTTTAATTTTGTCTTCTGAGAAATGTGTATCCATCTCAGATGCTCATTTCTGAACTGGGTCTTTAAATTTGAGGGCCCAGTTATATCTTGGTTCTTTATATATTCTAGACAGCAGACCTTTGTCTGATTGCTTATTAGTTAGGATTTTTTTCGAAATTTATGGGTTGTCTTTTCACTTTGTTGACAATTTCTTTTGACATCTAGAAACTCCTCAGGAAGAGTTGATCCCAGTTGTTGATTCTTTCAAGTGTTTCTTGTGCACATATATGTTTCTTCATGAACTTTACCTACCTCTATGGCTTCAAGAGTTTCTCCTGCTTTCTCTACCAGGTGATTGAGTGTTTCTGTTTTAATGTTTAGATCTTTAATCCATTTTGACTTTAGCTTAGTTGATGGTAATAGAGCTGGGTCAAGTTTAAGTTTTCGGCATATAGAAAGCCAGGTTTTCCAGCACCATTTGTTAAAGAGGCTATCTTTCTTCCAGTAAGCTCATTTGGCCCTTTTGTTGAAGATCAGATGGCTGGGTATGTTGGGAGGTGCCTCTGTGTCTACTAATCTATTCCATTGATCCTGAGGTCTATTTCGTTTCCAACACCATATTGATTTTCTCACGGTGGCATTATAGTTTAATTTCAAGTCAGGAATTGGGATGCCTCCTGCCTTGTCTTTATTTGACCGAGATTGCCTTTGCTATTCTAGGTCGTTTGTGGTTCCAAATAAATTTTAGACACAATTTCTGTAGATGTGGGAGGTATGTTGGTGATAGTTTGATAGGGATTGCGTTAACTCTGTACAGCAATTTTGGGAGATGGCCATCTTCACGATATTGGTTCTTCCTATCCAGGAGCATGGAATATCTTTCCATTTTCTGAAATCCTCTATAATCTCTTTTCTTAGGGTGTTGTAATTTTCCATGAAAAGATCTTTGACTTCCTTGGTTAAGTGAATTCCAAGGTATTTCAATTTCCCCTTTGCTATTGTAAAAGGTATTGTTTCTATTGTTTCCCTTTCAGTGTGCTTGTTATCTGTGTAGAGGAATGCTATTGACTTTTTTTTTTTTTTTTTGTCTTTTTTGAGACAGGGTCTCACTATGCAGTTCAGGCTGGCCTTAAGCTCACTTTGTAGCTCAGGCTGGTCTCAAACTCACAACAATCCTCCTGCCTCAGCCTCCCAAGTGCTGAGATTACAGGCATGCGCCACCACGCCTGGCTATTGCTATTGACTTTTGAGTATTGATTTTGTATCCTGCTATGCTACTGAATTTCCGTATCAGTTCTAGCAGTTTCTTGGTGGAATTTTTGGGTTCTTCCAAGTAAAGTATCATGTCATGTGCAAATAGTGATAATTTAACTTCTTAACATATTCTTATTCCCTTTATTTCTCCCTCTTTTCTAATGGCTATTGGTAATGATTCTAAGACCATATTGAATAGGAGGGGAGATAGAGGACACCCTTGTCTTGTATCCGATTTAAGAGTAAAGGATTTCAGTTTTTCCCCATTTAGGATTATATGAGCTTTTGGTTGTCATAGATGGCTTTTATCAAGTTAAGATAGAGTCCATCTTTTCCAATTTTCTGTAGGACTTTGAACATGAATGAGTGTTGGACTTTGTCAAAAGCTTTCTCTGCATCAATTGAGATGATCATGTAGTTTTTAGATTTCAGTCTATTAATATAGTATATTACATTTACAGAATATTGAACCATCCTTGCATCCCTGGGATGAATCCTACTGGTCATGGTGTATCATCTTGATGATTTGCTGTATTCTGTTTAGTAGGATTTTATTTAGCATTTTTGAATTTTGTTCATGAGTGAGATTATCCTTTAGTTCTCTTTTTTGCTTGTGTCTTTCACTGGTTTTGGAATCAGTATTATACTTGCCTCCAGAAATGATTTTGGGAGGACTGCTTCCTTTTCAATTTCATTGAAGAGTTTCAGGAGTGTAGGGCTTAAATGTTCTATAAATTTCTTGTAAAATTCTGCTGTGTATCCATCATGACCTGGACTTTTCTTTTTCAGTAGGCTTTTTCTTACGTTTCATATTTCATTGGCTGTTATTGGCTTATTGAGAGTTGTTGTATCTTCTTGGTTTAGTTTTGGTAATTTGTACCTTTCGAAGAATTTGTCCATTTCTTCTATGTCTTCTATTCTGTGAGCATAAAAATTCTCAAAGTAGCTATTGATAATCTTCTGAATTTCCACTGGGTCTGTGGTGCTTTCACCCTTTTCATCCTTTATTGCATGTATTTGAATTTTTTCTTGCCTCTTTTGATGAGCTGGCTAGAGGCTTATCAACTTTATTTAGGTTTTCAAAGAACCAACTTTTTGATTTGTGGATTCTTTGAACTGTTTTCTTATCTCAATTGAATTAATTTCTGCTCTGATTTTTATGATTTCTTCCCTTCTTTGCGCTCTGGATTTCATTTGCTCTTCTTTTTCTAGTTTTCAGAGGTGCAACATTTTGTGTTTATTTGATCCCTTTCTGTTTTCCTAATGTGTGAGTTCATAGTTATGATTTTCCCTCTATGAACTGTTTTCTTTACATCCCACAGAATCTGGTAATTTGTGCTTGAATTTTCATTGAATTGTAGATACTGCTGAATTTTGTGATTAATTTCTTCTGTGATCCATTGATTGCTGAGAAGGGTGTTGTCTAATTTCCACGAATTTAGTGGGATTTGCTGCTTTCTTTTGGGTTATGTTCTAGCTTCATTGCACTGTGGTCAGATAATATGCATGGGATAATTTCTGTTTTCTTGCATATACTTAATCATGACTTCTGGACTGGTATGTGATCAATTTTGGAAAATGAGCTACGTGCAGCTGAAAAAAATGTGTATTTAGCTGTGGTTGGGTAGAACACTGTATATGTCTACCAAGTCCATTTGTTCCAAGGTCTGGTTCAGTCCTGCTACTTCTTTGCTAATTTTTTGTCTGGTTGAAGTATCTTTCTGAGATCAGGGGGTGTAAAGGTTTTCTGTTAAGATTGTGGTCTTAGATATTAGGTTTTATATGTCCAGTAAGATTTGTCTTACATAGTTGGGTGCTCCTGTGTTTGGTGCATAGATATTTATGAGTGTCATCTCTTGCTCTTGAATTTTTCCCCTTACCAATATATAGTGGCTTTCTTTGTGTCGTTTGATCATTGTTGGTTTGAGGTTGAGACTGTATGAACAGAGAAGAGAATTTCTACTCCTTATTTTTTCTGAGGTGCTGGGTGATGTAGTATTGTTTTCCATCCTTTGACTTTGAGCCTATGAGTTAAGGGTTTTTCCTGTATACAGCATATTGTCAGATTTTGTTTCCTAATCCACCGTGAAAGTTTATTTCTCTTAATTGGAGAATTGAGTCCATTTACATTCATGGTTATAATTGAAATGTGTTGACTTATATTTGTCATGGCATTTACCTGCTGTTGTTTGCTCCTTTGTATCCTGTGTTTAATTGTCTGTCCTGTTTGGTGGGTTCCCTCTGTTTTCATTTGTGGAGTTCTGGTCATTGTGGTCTCTCTCTAGAACTTCTTTCAGAAGTCTGTGTAGGGATGGCTTTGTCATCATGAAATTCTTTAGTTGTTCTTTGTCATGGAAGTATTTCAATTCTCCATCAAACTTGAAAGCAAGTTTTTCAGGGTATAATAATCTTGGCTGGAATTTGTTTTCATAGAGGACTTGAAGAACTCTGCTCTATGCTCTCCTTGCCTTCATGGTTTGTGTAGAGAAGTTGGCTGTAATTCTAATGGATTTTCCTTTGAATGTGATCGGCTTCTTCTCTCTAGCTGCTTTCAATATATTATTCTTGTGTTGGATATCCGGGATCTTGACTATTAGATGTCTTGGTGTGTTTTACTTGGGTTTAAGTTATTTGGTGTTCTGCATGCTTCAGTTACCTGAATGTTGTTTTCTTTCCTCATATTTGGGAAGTTTTCTGCTGTTACTTCTGCCCATATTCTTTTTATTTCACGTGTACTGACTCCTTCATTCTCATTGATGCCAATTATTCTCACATTGTTCATCTTGGCATCATCTTGCATGTGATGGATTATTTTTTTCCTGCATTCTCTTTATTTTTTTTTAATTTTTGTTTTATTGAAGTACAAATATCAATGAGACATTTTTAAGATACCTTGACAAGATGGATTTGATAAATTAATATATTGCAAACTGTTTTCATAATGTTTTGGTATACTATAAGGTGCATATATGATATGATACTTACAGATATTATTATACCATATGTCTCTTATCATTAAATAGAGTGTAGCTGTTTGCATATCTTATTTTTTATACCTGAATTACATTAAAGATTCAATAATTAATACTTTCTACCTTGTTATTTTCCTAGTGGTTGTCTATAGTACTAGAAGCCGGCATAATATCCTATCCAACCACCATTACTGCAAATCTTGCCTCTCATAGGATTCTGTAGAAGCACAGCGTTATCTATCCCAACTGTACTGTCTATACACACACATCATGATTTTCCCTTTCTATACCCCTTACTTTGTATACACCTGTCAAAGATGGGCACTCCATTGCCATTTAACTAACTTAGGTACTTGAAGTTGACAACACAATCCAACACAGTCCAGCATTCTACAACAAGAGTGCGTTATTCAAAGAAGATGTCGACCATAGCCATTTACAGCTCAGCTTAATATTATGGCCCCGCGATGAATACGTCAATTTTATACTTTTCTACTGGATGGTTAAGATCTAGATAGAGCAAGACTTATATACCAACACATGTGCTTTATGTTTCTTATGTGGTCAGTGAAGTCCCCTCAGGGTTTATCTTGTAGTCCTGTACATTATTCTCTAGATCCTTTGTCTGTGTCATCCATGTGGATGAGTTACAGCCAATGCTTGACCAGTTTGCTCTCTGTGAGAGCTTGAGAGAAAGTTTTCTCTCCATGTGACTCTCCCCAGGTACACTATAGAATTTCGATGTCTTTCCTCTGTGGCTCCATAATCTCCTTGTTTAGAAATTTTGGAGCTCAACTGACTTTCATGATGCTACAGTACAGGTTCTCTGATGTCCTGAGTCTTCGCTGACCTTGAAAGGCTAGGGCCAAAATGTTGGATGGCCTTGTGGCTTTTCTATATCTCCATCTCTGATTTTTGAACTTAGGTTGTTAACCAACCAGAACAAAAGCTGATTAGTATCTTGCAGCATATGCCATTCACTTTGCCTTATCTGACTCAATTGATTTTAATTCTTTTTGTACGTTTCCTTTTGTATTTCTGCTTTTCGCTTCTTATACTAGGGAGACTATATGATATTTACACATGTGTGTCTGGTTTATGTCACTTATGAGTATATGTTCAAGTGGCATGTACTTCAATATAAATGCTTCAAACTTATCATTCTTAATCGCTGAGTAATACTCCATTATATAGAAATACCACATCTTTTTCAACCATTCCTCATGTTGGTTTTTTCCAAGATTTTGCTATCACAAACTGCGCTGCTATAAACATAGGTACACATATATCACTATGGTACAATGTTTTCAGATCCTTTGGGAAAATTCCCAGTGGGGGATAGCTGGCTTGAATGGGATTTCTAGTCCTACTGTTTTGAGGAGTCTCCACACTGACCTCCACAATGGTTGTACCAGTCTACATTCCCACCAGCAGTGGAGAAGTGTTCTCTTTTCCCCACAACCTCTCCCACATTTGTTGTTGGTTGATTTCCTTATGATAGCCATTCTTTCTGGAGTGAGATGGTATCTCAGTATTGTTTTTATTTGCATTTCATGAATGACTAGTGATGTGGAGCATTTTTTCATATATTTATTCGCATCTTTAATTTCGTCCTTTGAGAAGTGTGTATTCATCTCAGATGCCCATTTCTGAATTGGGTCTTTAAATTTGAAGGCCAAGTTATATCTTAGTTCTTCGTATACTCTAGACAGTAGTCCTCTATCTGATTGCTTATTAGTTAGGAGTTTTTCAAAATTTGTGGGTTGTCTTTTCACTTTGTTGACAATTTCTTTTGACATGCAGAAGCTCCTTAAGAAGAGTTGATCCCAGTTGTTGATTCTTTCACGTGTTTCCTGTGTGAATATATGTTTGTTGATGAACTCTTTACCTACTCCTATATTTTCAAGAGTTCCTCCTACTTTCTCTTCCAGGAGATTGAGTGTTTCTGTTCTAATGTTTAGATCTTTAATCCATTTTGACTTTAACTTCATGCATGGTGATAGAGCTGGGTCAAGTTTTAGTTTTTGGCATGTACAAAGCCAGGTTTTCCAGCACCATTTGTTAAAGAGGCTATCTTTCTTCCAGTGAGCTTGTGTGGCCCCTTTGTCGAAGATCAGATGGCTGAGTGTTTTGGTAGATGCCTCTGCATCTTCTAATCTATTCCACTGATCCTGAGGTTTATTTTGTTGCCTATCCCATGTTGATTTTATCAGTGGCTTTATAGTATAATTTCAAATCAGGAATTGTGATGCTTCCTGCCTTGTCTTGATTGGCCAAGATTGCCTTTGCTATTCTAGGTTGTTTGTGGTTCCAAATAAATTTTAGGATTGATCTCTCTATGTCTGGGAGGTATGTTGTTGGCAGTATGATAGGGATTGCATTAAATCTGTACAGCAATTTTGAGAGTATGGCCATCTTCACAATGTTGGTTCTTCCTATCCAGGAGCATGGAATATCTTTCCATTTTCTGAAATCTTCTGTAATCTCTTTTCTTAGGGTGTTGTAATTTTCCATGAAAAGATCTTTGACTTCCTTGGTTAAGTGAATCCCAAGGTATTTCAATTTCCCCTTTGCTATTGTAAAAGGTATTGTTTCTATTGTTTCCCTTTCAGTGTGCTTGTTATCTGTGTAGAGGAATGTTATTGACTTTTGAGTACTGATTTTGTGTCCTGCCATGCTACTGAATTTCCGTATCGGTTCTAGCAGTTTCTTGGTGGAATTTTTGGGTTCTTCCAAGTAAAGTATCATGTCATCTGCAAATAGTGATAATTAACTTCTTTACCTATTCTTATTTCCTCTAATGGCTGTTGGTAATGATTCCAAGACCATATTGAATAGGAGGGGTGATAGAGGACACCCTTGTCTTGTACCTGATTTAAGAGTAAAAGATTTCAGTTTTTCCCCATTTAGGATTATATGAGCTTTTGGGTTGTCATAGATGGCTTTTATCAAGTTAAGATAGAGTCCATCTATTCCAATTTTCTGTAGGGCCTTGAACATGAATGAGTGTTAGACTTTGTCAGAAGCTTTCTCTGCATCAATTGAGATGATCATGTGGTTTTTAGATTTCAGTCTATTAAAATAGTGTATTACATTTATAGATTTTTGAATATTGAACCATCCTTGCATCCCTGGGATGAATCCTACCTGGTCATGGTGTATGATCTTCTTGATGATTTGCTGTATTCTATTTGCCAGAATTTTGTTGAGTATTTTTGCATCTATGTTCATGCAGGAGATTAACCTGTAGTTTTCCTTTTTTTGTTGTGTTTTTCGCTGGTTTTGGAATCAGTAGTATTCTTGCCTCCAGGAATGATTTTTGAGGACTTTTTACTTTTTAACTTCATAGAAGAGTTTGTCGAGCATGGGGATTGTATCTTGTATAAATTTCTTGTAGAATTGAGCTGTGAATCCATCAGGACTTGGACTTTTCTTCGTTGGTAGGCTTTTTATTATGTTCCGTTTTCGTTGGCGGTTATCGGCTTTTTGAGAGTTGTTATATCTTCTTGATTCAGTTTTGGTAATTTGTACCTATCGAGGAATCTGTCCATTTCTTCTGTGTCTTCTATTCTGTGAGCATAAAGATTCTCGAAGTAACTATTGATAATCTTCTGAATTTCCACTGGGTTGTGGTGGTTTCACCCTTTTCATTCCTTATCTCTTGTATTTGTGTTTTCTTTTGCCTCTTTTTGATGAGATTGGCAAGAGGCTTATCAAGTTTGTTTAGTTTATCAAAGAACCAGCTTTTTGATTTGTGGATTCTTTGAACTATTTTGTTCATCTCAATTGAATTAATTTCTACGCTAATCTTTATTATTTTTTCCCGTCGTTGCGGTCTAGGCTTTGTTTGCTCTTCTTTTTCTAGTTGTTGGAGGTGCAAAATTAGGGTGCTAATTTGTTCCCTTTCTGTGTTCCTAATGTGTGAGTTCATAGCTATTATTTTCCCTCTAAGAACTGCTTTCATCGCATCCCATAAATTCCAGTAATTTGTACTTGAATTTTCATTGAATTGTAGATATTGTTTAATTTTTTGTTGAATTTCTTCTGCAACCCATTGATTGCTGAGTAGGGTGTTGTTGTTTCCATGAATTTAGTGGGTTTTTCTGGTTTCCTTTGTCATTTAATTCCAGTTTCATTGCATTGTGGTCAGATAGTATGCATGGGACAATTTCTGTTTTCTTTTTTTTTTTTTTTTTAAGAA
>PVKA01048261.1:0-13887 GCA_004027165.1 Ctenomys sociabilis
CAAGAGGATATATATATATATACATATATATATATATATATATATATACACACATATATATGTATATATATATATATATATATATATATAGTACTTCTGTGGCTTTAGGAATTTTCTAGTCTTAAAATGTATCCCCCATGGATAAAAGGTTCTATTACATTAGTAAGTACAGTAGGCATGTGTTTGTTGCATTAATCTTTACATCTTTTCAATGTTTTTCAAATAAATAAAATTTAAATGCATTTACTGAGTATTGACCTGGATCGACCTGAATAACTCAATGATGAATAAAACCTGACCCCAACCTGCCCAAAAGGAAGTGAAAATTGGAGAAAAGAGACTATCAATAAGTTCCTATCTCCTTTCTGGGCTTCTCTTTGCCCATGGGAAAAATGAGAATTGGACTAGAAGTTTGTGAGTAGGAGGCCTCCGAGGATCCTACACCTAGAAGGAGTCTTCCTTTGTCAGCCAACCCCCCCCCTAAGAGTTCATCCTGCACAATGCAAGCTCAGGCCCTAAAACCAGTTCTGGTTCCACCAGCACTGAAAGCGAGCTTAAAGCAAACTACATCTTCTCTAGTCTCTTTCTGCTCAGTAAAATAAGGATAATAATTGCTCCCTCCTAGGATTACTGCTGAAGTGTAAATGACATAGCACATATAAAGTGTCAGGGATAGGCCTGGCACATAGTAAATCCTCAACACATGGGAGAGTCCTTACTTTAATTCCACAGGAATTTCCTGAGCCACAAGCCTGGGCAAGGCCCCTGCTAGGAGCGGGAAGACAGAGAAATCTCATTCTGAATGGCCAAAGCTGTGGCCCAAAGCCAGGTGGAGAGATAGCCTCAGAAACCATGCTGTTAGGGGGAGTGAAGTCACTGCTAAAAAGAGAATAGTCATGTATGCAGATGCAGACCATGTTTGATGCAGAACCTGGGACCAGAAGAGATGTTGCAATCGAAAGGCTCAGGGCGGATACGGAGAGAGCCCTCCCAGGGGCAAAGGCAAGGCACAGCATTAAGGGATCAGTCTCCACTCACACTGAAGTCCAGCCTTGTTTGTTTTTTCTTTCCACCTACTCATACTCAGATGTTCTCCCAAGCCCTCCTCCTGCAGTGGATTCAACAGTTGGCTTTGTGAAGCCTGAGCTTATGACACATCCTAAGGTGATCTGAGGACCACAGTGACTACCAGTGTCAAGCTGTGCAGTTTCTGGCAAGTTGGGGCATCTCCTCAGGCTTCTACTCCTTCAGCTGTAAAATGAAGACCATAATCCTACTGAGCTTATGACAGTACCACTTAATAGGGTTGTGGTGAAATTGATGTAATAACTATAGTCATTAGCCAAATACCTGGCAATTTGTGATCAAATTGATAAAGGACAATTAGTATTAGCAAAAAATAAATTCTATTTTGAAATCAAGGCAAATAGGATTTAGAGAGTTGATATGACTTGCCCATAATTACACTGCTAGGCTGTAGAGGCAGGATTTCAACCCAGACCTGAGATAGAAAAGGCTCAGTGCCTCATTTCCCCTGCTCCAGAATGCTCATTAGGCTTCCTGCAGAACACTATATGGAAACCGTCCTTGCTATAGAGTAAGAAACCAGCAAAACCCTGTAGCCATGAAGACCTTGGTTGAGGTCCCTTATTCTGAGTTTCTTGATCTGAGATCACTTTGAGTATCCTTGTGAATTCCTCAACATTATATATGTAAAAGTTTGTGTCTGATGGAGAGTCTCAAAAATAAACACTAAGGGTGTCAGGGAGATGGCTTAGTAGAATAAGCACTTGCCTGGCAAGCACAAAGACCTGAGTTCAATCCCAGGTTCTGCCAAAAAACAAACAAAAAAACACTGACAACTTCCTTAGCATAATCCTTATCCACCCATTATCTACTTTGAAAGACTGTGAGGGGCTCTAATAAGAGGATTTGTGCTAAGTATCTGAAATATCCTAAACTTTCACTAAATGTCACCCCTCCCTCCTCAACCTGCTTCCACCATTCAGCAAATATTATTGAGCATCTACTCAGTGGCAGACACAATTCTGGGTGCTGGGGGTAAAGTGGTGTCCTGTTTCAGGAGAATGAGTCGACAGTCAGATAAAAGAACACTTTCAGGTACTAAGAAAACTCACAAAGGTGCAAGAACAGATTGAAGCTCTCTAAGGAAGCAACCTCTGAATGACAGGCCAGGATTTAGGAGTAATCTTCCAGGCAAAGGAAGAAGGCAAGCCAGAGTCTTGCTGAAAGACCCACTCCCGCCACAAGTTGGGTCATCATGAACAAGTCACATAATTCCTGAGCCTCCTCACCTCCAGCATGGAAATGAAAGCCATCTTACCTGACACAATGTAAGGGAATCACCCAGGGAGGTGCTATGGTCTGGCATTCTCAGATCTCTCCAAAAGGCACCTGATATGTATCACTGGGCACCCATCTTGGAGAGGGGAACCTTGGTGAACTGGGTTGTGTGTTTTGATTTACTGTGCATGCTCTATCTAAGGCACTGAAAGATCTTGGCTTCTGGCTTTATAATCAGTAGCAGTACTTTCTCCCTTCTGAAGCTCTCTTTAATCTGTAGTCCCCTTTATTCCCATCTCCACAGCGACTGGTTAGCTCAGCCTAATCACGGCACACCTTAACTATCTCTGATCCTATTCTCCCCATTTCCAAACTATTTGCCACACTGTAATTGGCACCAAACACACAGAAGTGACTGCATCCTTCCCGTCTCCTTAGAGCTCTTTGCTCTGCCCTTTGAATAACTGCCGAACTCCTTGTCCTGACACGCAAGGCTACCTTTCCAAAACCGAGCTCCTATTATCCTGCTCTGAACTCCAGGTCTTCCTACACAGACTAATTATCTATAAATCAAAACAAACCCCCAAACACTACAGATTTATATATCTTTGCTGCTTTGGGTCCTGCCTCTTGGAGCATCCTACCTCACACTTACACCCCTAACTCCTTCACCTCTTAGGCATTTAAGACCCAGAAACTCGTCCCTAAATCCTTCAGAAAAGTACCATCTGCTGTCTACTTTTTTTTTGAAGACAGGGTCTCTGTATGTAGCCCAGGCCGGCCACTAACTTGCAGCAATCCTCCTGCCTCAACCTACCAAGTGCTGGGATTATAGGTGCAGGCCACTCTACCCAGTTTGTTTACCTTAACTGGATTGAAAGCAAGTGTTGGGTTTCACGCATGGCTAATTTTCTAGGGCTTGGACTGATACATTTCATTTAACGTTTTTATAGGGTGCTTCAGATTAAAACAGGTAAGGCACTGGCGCTGCCAACCAATGAGGTGGAGGCAGGATCATGAATCTGAAAAAACTGTTCCAGATCCCAATCCAAGTGGTACTGAAGGAGTATGAGAAACACTGGGTTACTATCAAACAGTCCTGACTTCCAAATTTCTGGAAAAATGAAAATGCTTACATTTTGCCTGAAAGGCTCTCTCAGTTGCTGTCCCACGTGAGAAAAACCAGGTACCCTGGTAGGTTTTTCTGGGACTTGACAGGGCTGGGAAAGTCTGCGTTCCAATACTAGCTCAGCTCCTAACATGCTATGCAACCTTGTGCCAGTCTCTGACCATCTCTGGGCCTATCACTACCCTTGTCAACTGTGTCCCTAAGGTGACTGTCCCAATCAGAGTATTAAGTTTCCTTATCTTACAGCAGATATCGCCAGCTATCACCCCACTAACCCAGCCTGGTCCCTCCCGTATTTCCAAAGGCTGGATACGCCTGAGTGCAGCTCACGCACCCCTAAAGCCAAGGTGGCTCTCACGTGGACTGCCCCTTCTCGGCCGCCGTCTAGCTCCACAGACCTTAGTCTCTCTCCTTAAACCCGCTGAGGGCGGTCCACGCAAGCGCACTGGGGCGTCCCGATGCCCCGCCCCCTGAGCCTGGGTAACGGCGCAAGGGCCCCGAGTTCGGTGAGCGACCGGACTGCGAACCCGTAGGTTGGTGCTCAGCAACGGCGGCTGGCAAGGGTCATGTTTCCTCGGGAGGAAAGACTTGAGGGTGGGGTCTGGCGAGGAAATGGAACGCTGGAAACTGAGAGATCTTGTAGCTGAAACAGATCGCTGGCGTAGGGAAACAAACTTGTGTCCAGTGAGGGGGTTGGGTTGGCGCGTGCTGATTCTAGATCTCTCGCCTTCAGACCGGGCTAGTGTGGAGGACACCGGACCAGTGAGACTAGAGTCAGAGTTAACGAAACGAAAGGAAGAAGGAACCAACAAAACAATGGGACAGATTAGGACCAAACTTTAAGATGAGAGATCAGGCAGTCAAGTGGGCGAGTCCAGCCATTTGCTCCGCACTCTGGGCAGGCGCTGGCCTCGCCCTAAGGCTAAAGTCCGACAAGAATTCTTTGTGGGCGTTTTAAGCTTTTGGTGATTCATTTATTTAACTTTCGCTGAATATACTGCTCGGCGCTGGTAGGTAGAGAAGTGAGCAAGGCAAATGCTGTCCCAATGATACTGGGAAATGTAATGGAGTTGTAGAAGCCCTGGGTGGAGAGCAGGACAACTTCCAAAACTCAATCAGGAGTGGCCAGGAGTATCCCAAGGGGAAAACGGCACCTGCAGAGACCTAAAAGGGGGAGAAAGGCCGGCATGTTTAGGTTACCGAAGATGCTTTACTCAATCTGTTTATTGCCTAGGGAAGAAATGAGGATGGGGAGGGCTTGACTGCTGACTGTGGAGACAGACAAAAAGGAGTTCAGAGCTATGCAGTTAGGCAGCTGAATCTACAGGATTGGAGAATAGAGTGTAGGACAGGAGTACACAGGAGGACAGGGTGAGGCTCGTCAAAGGAGAAGCATGTTTTGGGGGAGACAACAAATCATTTTTATGGTTGTGTGGAGATTCCCAGGAAGCACTTAGATATTCTAGTTTGGGATACCGATGTGAAAATACACATTTGAGTGTTGTCAGCAAAAGAGAAAACTACAAGAAAGGCTGAGTCTATAGAATGAGAAAAACCAAGGGCCCAGTAAGCCTTTACATAGTGATTATTTTTGGGTCTTATCGTGTTTCCACTACCTGGTCAGGATTCTGGTATTAAATGCAAATCAGTCTTTGCCCACCAAAGGCCCAACAGCATATAGATATTGGAAACAGTCTGCGAAAAGATGGGGGCGAATACAGGCTCCCATTAGTCTAATGTTAGTGTCATTGTTTAGCTGTGGCTCTGTCACCAGGGAGCTGCGTGATCGCTGACAAGTTTCCTTTCACCTGTGAATGCTGTATAGTGCCCCCGCAAGCTTCCATGCTTAGTTTGGTGGTTTGGATATGGGGTGAGCGTGCCCTCAAGGGTGTATGTGTTCAGGGCTTAGTCTCCAGTGTGGCAGTGTTGGGAGGTGGTGCACTTTTTTTAAGAGGTAGGACCTAGTGGGAGACCCTTTGGTCACTGAGAGAGCTGTTGGTTTGAATGATTAAGACAGGCCTTCTGGAACCCTTAGTTATAAGAATGAGCTTAACACCTCTGGCTCCCTCTCACTCACGTTCCCACCACTGTATGCCATCTGCCCATAAAGTCCTCACAATATCTTGCCCTTGACTTCCAAAGCTGAGCTAAATAAAGCTCTTCTTTAGAAGTTATCCATCAGATACTTCATTACAGTGGAAGAAAATGGACTAATGCAAGCTCCAGACACGCTGAGACACTTGTCACAGGTTTTTCCTATTTAATCCACACTTTGACCTTACTTATAAAAGAAGTGATAATATGGACTCTAACCAGGATCTGTGTGTTGCCAGAGCCTTATTCTTTACCATTATGATCTACCTCTAATCCGATAAGTTTGTTCTCAGGAGCCTTTTGAGGTCACATGCTCATTCATTTAAAACATTGTGCTGAGGTGGGCAGACTCATATAACTGGTCTAAATCCAGCCCTGTTATGAGGAGAGGGAGACAAAGCTCTCTGATTGTGATGGAGATTTCTCTCACTAACTTTTACTGCAGACCACTGATTTGGACAGCCATGTTCTGTCCTTAAAATTAAATGACCAAAGGCAGAACAAAATTAGTGACTGGTATTTTTCTCCAGGTCTTCCTAAAGGAGTGAGTGAGCAGCAAGGTGTGAGTTGGTGCATCTCTGTGTGCCTCTGAGAAAACAGTCAGACTCATCCTTCTACACTGAGTATCTGGCTCTTGTTATTTCTATCTTACTAATGTGATTTCTCAAAGGTGCTTGCTGTCTTTTGCTGCCTTACTGATAGATGTCCATACATGTAGAATATAATCACATCCTGCTTATCAATTTGCCTCTGACTATCAAGAGGGAAGAGTTCCCCTTGTTTGTAGAGCTCCTTCTCTACCTACTATGTGGCTTGTTTGAAATCTTGTTGTATGAGTTGCTGGAGTGAGAAGTTAATAATCTATTTAACTTGTTCCTATCCTGTAAAAAATTATTTAAAATACAGATTCTAGGCTGGGGAGATAGCTTAGTGGTCTAAGCTCCTGCCTGGCAGGCACAGGGTCCCAAGTTCAATTCCCAGTACTGGATGCTATGCCTGCCCTGAAACCAGGCAGGGTGGTGCATACCTGTAATCTCAGCGGTTGGGAGGCTGACACAGGAGGATGACTGCAAGTCCAAACTGCGTAGTGAGACCGTGTACCAAAAGAATAAAATAAAATAAAATGTAAGACCTCTCTTTAAAATGTAAGTCCTCTTTTAAATGTAAGACCTCTTTAATTAGAATTGCTGAGGCAGGGCCTAGGAATCTGTATTTTCCCCCCAGGCAACCTAGAATGTTCAGCCATGATATATAATCAGTGGTTTACTCCATCTCCCTTGTTTCACTTTGTTTCTGAGCCTCTTCTTAATGAAAAGTATTGGGTTGGGACCTGAGTTGAAGTCCAGGTTTTTCTGGTCATACTTACTTAGGGTAAGTCATTGTCACCTCTCTAACCTCTTCTCCCTTAAAATGTCACACCTGGAGAAAGCTCTGTCAGGCTGTCAGTTTTTATACATGGAAGTTAAGAACTGGAGCTAGCCAGTGTCCACTCTCCTGTATCACACTGTCTTTTCAGGGACTCTTTCATGAGTCCCGAGTATAGGGTGGCCACTAACCAGCTTCGGTGGTTGCTGAGCCCTAAGCTCTCTGTTACAGGTTGACATGGACACCAGCTGGGACAGCCTCTTGCAGGATGAGCGTCAGCTAGAGGAGCTCTCTCTGCAGGCCGTGGACCGCGCCTTGGCTGAGGGAGTGTTGCTAAGGACTGCGCAGGAACCCAGCTCCTCCCATGTAAGTCCTGTCCCCCGTGGCACTGCCTACACTGCTCAGATCCCACTGTCCACTGAGTGGTCCCTGTCTGGTAGCCCAGTTGGTTTTGAGCATGACTCTTTCACTTTATTTTGTTTTATTTTATTCTATGGGCTAAACTAGATCTCTAAAAGTGTGTGAAGAACAGCATGTTGGAGTAATCAGATTTAAATCTGGGATTTAAAGTGTGATTTTGGCAAGTCACCTAACTAACCTCTCACTGCACTTTCTTCACATCTGTGAAAGGGTAATAATAGGTCCTTACCTAACTGGGTACATAAGAAAATTTAGAAATAATTTACTGAAAGCACTGTGTTCAGGGAACTATTATTCATTAACCCCCCAATTGTACTGTTTTCACTGATTTGTGATATACCCTTTCAGGTGTTTGTGTATTTGTATACATGGATATGTGTATATAGATACATGTAGTTTAAACAACTTTTTTTTTTTTGGTGGAACCAGGGATCAAACTCAGGCCCTTGTGCTTGCCAGGGAAGTGCTCATTCCACTGAGCCATCTCCCCGGCCTGTTTTTTTTTTTTTTTAAGGGAGGGTCCACAGGGTGTTCAAGGTCTTACTACTAGATCAGACATGTAGTGATCCGAGCCTCCCATGAGCTGGGGTTACAGGCACGTACCACCAAGCCCAGTCTCAATCACCCTCTGCCCCGGGGCAGGCCCAGGGAGTGAACCTGGCTTCTGGACCTGCTTGCAGGCGCTTTAATCCATTGAGCTATTTGGCCAGCCCTTAGCTTAAACAAATTGTAGCATACATGCTATTCATGATGTATTTTTGTTTTCTACTTAGCAGTCTTTCTTTGAATTCTTCTGCCTTCCGTTAGAGTCAGTTTCATTCTGACACGTAATATTCCACATTTGGATGGGTCATGGTTTAACCTTCCTCTACTGATGGCTATGGAGGTGACTTCTAGTGTTTTTATGATTACAAATAGCACAACAGGGAACATCCACATGCCTCTGTGTTTGGGCACATGTGTATGTTGTTTTTCTAGGGTTGATATGTAAAAGTAGAACTGCTAAGTCCAAGCCATATCTTTAAAAAAAAAAAAGTTCCATCTGTTAGCCAACTGCAGAGGTTTGTACCTACAGTCCCCATACTCAGGAGGCTGAGGCAGAAGGATCACTTGAGCCCACAAGTCAGGATTAACCTGGCCAACACAGACTTCATCTTAAAAATAATTAAAAAAAAAAAAAAAAAAAAAAAAAAAGAGGAGGAAGAGGAAGAGAAAAACCCTCATCATTTAAAAGAAAACAAAACTTTAAACTTTGTGTCTAGGTTAAAAAATAATCCATGGTTCAAAATTACAAAGTTTTAAGAGTTTACATTTTAACCCTCCTTTCCACATTTTCTTGGTACCTAATTCTCCTGTTCTGGAGAAAGCTTGTATTTAGCATACTTAATTCTTTTAGGCAAGAATCCTATTTGCCTAAAATAACTATTTTCTTTTCCACTTTGTACACAAAGAAACACACTAGACAAGTTCTTCTGTAATTGCTTTTTAAAAAACTTCCATGTAGCTTGCAAGTATTCATATTATTGGTTCCTACAGAGCCAGGATGTGGGGAGTCCACAGTTGGCTAATTTTTCCTGAAGTCCATGTACCTGAAGCCCGCTGATTTTGTGGGAAGTCTGCCTTTAGCTTTGGGAATAGAACTGCCTGGGTTGTGAACTTAGATCTTGCAAATTGTTAGTCTGAATCCAAGATGAAATATTTTCCCTTTCAAGCTTTTATTTCTCCTGTTAATAAATAGGTAGATATTATATGAAGCCCCAACACTTGATCTTTCTGGGAATTTATAGACCCTAGAAAAAGCACAATCCTCAGAGATTTCTAAGAGAAAGAGTAAGCATGATTTCATTTCAAATCTTTCTGTGGTTCCCCTCTATGCACTGAGTACAGAAGTAGATCAGTGTTGGCATAATTTGGGCTATATTTATTATTTACTGTGTGTCAGGGACTTTTCCAAGCGCTTTGCTGTTTTTGTTTATTTGTTTGTTTTTTGAGACATGGTCTCACTGTGTAGTGCAGGCTGGCCTTGAGCTCACAGTGATCCTCTTGCCTCAGTTTCCTAGTCTGGGATTACAGACATGTGCCATCATATTTGGTTTATATACGATCTGAAGAGAAACCAGAGTATGATATTTGATTTATAAATGCCAAATTTTAACACCATAAACATGTACCACTATGAGGGCAAACTGATTTTCAAGTAAAGGTTAAACTCGGGAATTCTTTGTAAGTCAGTCATAGAGCTTCTTGTCATCCCTACCCGAGATCTAGTCCATTTGTTGTTGGGAATCTCAGAACACATCTTTTCCTTCTAGAAACAGTGCCCTACCTGGGTGGTACTTGAGTCTGAGTCCAAGGCCCAAAGTCCACAGAATGATGTGGTGGTGCGTGCTGTAATTCCAGCACTCTGGTCGGCTGGATGCAAAGATCACAGGTTCAAGCCCTGCTTGAGCAATTTACTGATTTAGCAAGACCTTGTCTCAAAATAAGAAAGAAAAAGGGCTGGAATATAGCTCAATGTAAAGGCCTGGGCTCAATCCCCAGTACTGAAAGAAAAAAAAAAGCTCAGGGAATCCAGTTAATGAACTCCATTAACCAGTCCTGGCTTCTGTTCAGGGAGTCAGAGTTTACCTGAGCTGCATCCCTACCCTCAGGGCTGTCCAAGACTCAGGGTTAGGTATATGAGCTCCTAGGAGAAGTCCTGCTTTGAATATCAACCAGCTGGAGCTTTTGTGGGTGTAGTTATAACTATCCTGGTCCAAATCCTAGCACCATTTACCAGGTGACTATATTTCTGGACCTATTGCTTAACCCCTGCCTCAGGTTCTTTTATTTTGAAGTAAATAATAAAGTTACCTTCAGCATAGGATTTTATGTTGCATCTATGTACATTTTGTTGTTGTTGTTGTTAGATGCACCATTCACAGGTGCTCTGCTCTTGCCCCGCTCTCACTGCCCAGGTGGTGAGCTTTGCCCCTTTCACGCTCCTACCCTCACGGGTACCCCAGGCCCTGCTGGAGCAAGCCTACGCGGTGCAGATGGACTTCAATGTGCTAGTGGATGCTGTCAGCCAGAATGCTGCCTTCCTGGAGCAAACTCTGTCCAGGTACCAGGTGGGGAGGCTTAGGGTGCCAGGAGCTACCAGAAGCAAGGGGCAGGAGGCCTGGGGAGATGTGGGGTGTTTCTGTGTCTGCTGACTTGGTAGGCTGCAGTTCAGTTACCCCACAGGAGAAACAAGAAGCAGTAGAATATGAGTCAGGAAAGCCAGATTCTATTTTTTGGGGGGGAGGGGTGGAACCGGGAATTGAACTCAGAACCTTGTGCCAGGCAAGCATCTATTCCACTGAGCTATTTATCTCCCCAGCCCCATGGAAAGCCAGATTCTTTTTTATTTTATTTTAAATTTTTTATTAATTTTATTGAGAAACAAATAGCAATGAGACAGTTTCAAAACAGGTTAATAGGACAGTTACAATAATACATTGCATATTGTTGTCTTTGTACTAGTTATTCGTAGTACAAGATGCAGACATGATATCCTGTCCAGACACTATTAGTACAGATCTTCTCATCGAATTAAAAGAAAGTAGCTGTATATCGATCCTAACTATTTTGTCTGTACAGATACAGTGGAAAGCCAGATTCTGATTCTAGTTCAGCTACCTGTTTATATGGACAATAATGGGGGGGGGCTCTAGTGTAAGGTTCCTCCCAGCACTGACATTCTGTGATTTTGTGAACTGTGACACCGCCCCCACCCTCCTCACCTCACAGCCCTGCTTTGAGGACTGGAGTTTCCATTTGAAATTAGGGAAGGTAAAGCCTTGTTTTAGAGGAAAGCAGAGAGAAGGGAGGATTAGGTCTAAAGTCAGATTTCCTATATCTTCCTAGTGCATATTTTTGCTCTTGAGATCTTTCTCTTTCTCTCATTCTCTGACAAGACAGGGTCTTACTGTATAATTTAGGCTGGCCTTGAACTTAATGTGTAGCCTAGGCTAGACTCAAACTCTTGGTGATCCTCCTGCTTCAGCCTCCTGAGTGCTGGGATTACAGAGGCATGCCATTATGTCTGCCTGGTCTCCTCATTGGGTGGTTCAGGATGCAGACTGCGTCATACCCATTACCCAAGGAAATAATCCCACCCACCAGGATCTGTTCTTTAGATCCTAGAACAAGTAAAATGCCTTGGTTTATTTTAGAATCGAATAGCATATAAGAAGTTCTCTTTTTTACATATAAGTATATAAATGCTATTATGTATATTTATATGTTATATGTATATGTCTTTGATCAATTTTTCCACAAAAACTAGAGTTTTATTTGCAAAAATTCTTTGAAAAATGTGCATCCTGAGCACGATGGTGCACACTCAGGCAGGAGAATCGCAAGTGTCAGCCTAGCCTGGTTAGCTTAGCAACTTAGCAAGACCTTGTCAGAGAAGAGGAAAGAGGGGAGAGGACGGGAGAGGAGAGGGCAGGGACAGGGACAGGGAGAGAAGAGATGGCGTCTTGACATGAGAGTGGGTATGAGAAGGAATCATACTTGCAAGAAGTTCAGAAATGATTGACTTGGAGCAACCCTTCCCCCCCCAAAAAAACCCGGTATTTGTATAAACCCTGCCACCCCCTTCTTGGTCAGGATGGGCCTGGCTTTGTGCCTGCAGTGCTGGATTGTGGAAACTGTGAGCAAGCCTGGCTTAGGACTTTTACCCTAACTGTGCAGTGATGCAAAAGACCTTCTCTGAAGCTCACCTCTGCAACCCCCACCTTCCCTGTTCCCGCGAACCGTTCTCTGCTAACACACACACACACACACACACACACACACACACACACACACACACACACAGACCCTAGCTTCTAAGGGAGAACAGCAGCCAAAGACCTGAGACTGAAGGGGAACATCTCATCAGAAAAGGAAAACATGTGCCCCAGTTTCCCTGGAAGTTGGAGCCCAACTAGGGTCTGTCCTCACCTAGGACTGGGAAATAGGTCCCAAGAGACCTTACCCTGGGGAGCAGAGGAACTTAGAGAAGTCTCTGGGCTCTATCACTGCTCTGCTGCAGGTTCCCTATAACAGTGAGACCACAAGCCAGGCTTGGGCAGGGTACAGAGTCCACCCAGAATCTTGCGAAGCAGAAACTGTGATGTTAAGGATTCATGAATTCCTCCTTACTGTGTCTTTCCTAATGCTCCAGGAAACCATACTGGATGGACCCCAGCTCCATGTCACATGGGGCTGAGATCATGAGCTCCCCAGACCTAGACCCACGTTCCATGTGGTTTATGGACAAACATAAGAAATGACACTAATCAGCCTACAAATAAAAAGGGAAGTTGCAGCTGTAATTAGTGCTATAAAAGAGAGGTCCTCAGTGTAAGCATGATGATGCATGTGGATAACCTCAGGACTCTGGAGGCTGAGGCAGGAGTATCAATAGAAGTTCAAGGTCAGCTACATAGTGAGTTCAAAACAACTATGTAGTGAGACCCTGTCTCAAAAAAAAAAAAAAAAATCACAGTACTTTGAGGACTTATTGGGGATCTGACCCAGACAGGGCAGGCTTCTCTGGCAGTCGTGTTGTATGATGATGACTGAGGAAGAAAATTGGGATATTTAGTTTGAGTGTGAAAAATCTTACTGGAGTGTCCTGGAGCTGTCATAGGGGAGGAAGAGGAGGAGGCATGTCCTGGGAGGACCAGAGTGCAAAGGTTGCTGTAAGGTTAATGTTAGGTGTCTTGCTTACTTTTCTCTCATTGCTGAGACAAAAATACCTGATACCGAGACTTAAGTAAGGAAAGGTTTATTTCGCTCACAGTTTGTGGAGTTTTCGGTCTCTACTCGTCTGGCTCCAAGGCAGAGTGGCACATGGCTGAGAGCAATGGTTCATGGTGGTAGAAAACAGCAAAAGCAGCAAGAACAAAGTAGGGTCCAGAGTAAGGGGCTGAAGTTCAGAGAGCAAAAAGGGCAGGGCCATCAGGAGCAAGTGTCTTTCTCCCCCTCAGACTGTGCGCAGGGTGCCCAAGGCTCCGGAGTGCAGTGTAGCGTTCCCACCGTAATCCCAGCATTGGGTGATGAATCAAACACAAGTGCTAGAAGCACAGCCCATGACTGCATGTGGCTTTGCGGGGGGCATCTCAGCACAGATCACAGCGGTACGTCAGTGAGAAAGTTTATCGACCATCAGAACTGTTCAAGTATTGAAAAGGTGTGTCATGTGGCATGCTGGGGTCCCTCGTGGGACCGGAGGAACATGTTCAGTTCTTTGCATGTAATATCTCACTTATTCTTTATCACAAATCTATGACATAATTATTTTTCCCTTCATTTGAACAAACTAATATAGAGAGAGCTGAAATGATTTTCTGAGGTTGCCTAAAAGTGGGTAATAGAGCTGGGATTGGAATCCAGGTCACCAGGCTCTAAATCTGGATTCTTTTGTTTTTCCCACAATGTATGTTTTATTTATTTATTATTTTATTGAACTACAAATGTCAATCAGACAGTTTCATGACACCTTAACAGTACAGATTCGATAAATTAATACATTGCAAACTGTTTTCATAATGTTTTGGTAT
>PVKA01048263.1:0-13886 GCA_004027165.1 Ctenomys sociabilis
TTTTTTTTTTTTTTTTTTTTTTTTTTTTTTTTTTTTTTTTTTTTTTTTTTTTTGTCTTTTTGAGACAGGGTCTCACTATGCAGTTCAGGCTGGCCTTAAGCTCACTTTGTAGCTCAGGCTGGTCTTGAACTCACAACAATCCTCCTGCCTCAGCCTCCTGAGTGCTGGGATTACAGGCGTGCGCCACCACGCCCGGCTTTTTTTTTTTTTTTTTTTTTTTAGTACCTTCCTTCTTGATGTTGCTCCAGCTGATGAATATTGTAAATGCTTCTGCCTTGCATGCAGATTCTTCTGTGGTTTTGCACCCTAGTACAAAAGGAGGTTACAGGAGACAGAACTGTATAGCATGGAGCATATGATGTTTAATTTGACAGCTATCCTCACAGAGTAGATAAGAACATGGGTCCTGGAACCAGACTCTTGTTGCATACTAAATATATAATGTGAATTCGGTCAACTCCTCTTTGAAACAGGGATAAGAACTCATACTATTCTTGGGGCTTCATAAGACAATACAAGTGAAACACTTCAAAGAGTACCCAGTGTGTCCCCACTACGCTTGGTTCTGTTAATGACTATGTGTTATTTGTGTTACTATTTCAGCTATGTAACATGCTGTACTTACACATATTAGGAGTTCAAAACATCCTTACTCAACAGTCTAATTAAACACCTGGCTATTGTGCACATACATTCCCTTTAATCCATAAGATGTGAAGCAGTGTCAGGGTGGGAAAGCTGCAAGCACTAACTGAGTATCTCATATTGGGCTACGTTAGACATCATGCTGGATAGTCTATATTCATATTCTTTACCTAAATTAACTGCCCAGTGAGTTTTATATGAAATAATTGAGGGTTGGAGAAGTAACTTGGCCAAGACCACACAGGTAATAAGTTTGAATTCGAACTCAGAACTATCTCCTTTCTCATATACAACCCTGGACAGATAGCAGAATTTCTTAAATTACTATAGGCACAGTCCTCATGGGAAGAAGGTAGTAATTTCTGGAAATCATAATCCTATGTCAGGAACCCTTTGAAAGCACATGAAGTTGGACTTAGCCTAAAAACCTGGAGGTTAGTACCTCCAAAAGTGTTTTAAAAATTAAACCAACTAGAAATTATGGATTGTGTGGACTACTGCGAGCAAAGTGATACTCAGCTCTTCGTAAGTGATGCCAATCATGATTAGTACACATGGTAAATGCAGTAGAACATGGCATCTGTATCTTCACTGCGGGATAGATTTGCAGACAGTAAGCCTTCATCTTACCTGTAATGATGGCAAATCCCCAGAGGAACTCAGACAGGGTCTTTGAAGGCCTAGGCTCAGAACTGTGTCCCTTCTGCTTTATTCTGCACCCAAAGAAAGTGACACGGACAAAGGCAGCATCAGGCACTGTAGAATTATGCTCTGTGCTTCAGAATTACTTGGCAGAGGATATGGAGTCAGGGTACGTACCTGGGAGCGATGATGGGACCTCCCACTAGGATCATTGTCAAAGTGTGCCTGGCACGCGTGTCTTGCTTTCTCCAACGTTAGCTGGGCAGCTGAAACAACAAAAAGGAGGAAACAGCATGTGTTTGTTCCTCCCATTTTCCCTTTTCGAAATCACAACTGCCATCCCACTATGTGAGACCAAGATGGAAAATGCCTCCTTCCGTCCTCCCTCCCCTGTGGGTGCATGAAGCGAAGAGTAATTTGGAATGAAGCAGACTGCTTGTAGATTTTTCAGAACACCTGCATCTTATTTTAGAAGCAATTGACGCTCTTGGCCTGGTTTGTGCTTGGGCAATTTAGAGTGATTAAAGAATTTTGCATTTCACAAGTATTTCTGTGTTGAGAGGAGCCAAGTGGGGGTGGGCACAAATCTCCAGGGCTCTTTTTAGAATGTACTTTTAATTACTAATCGCCTAAGAAAGTGACCACGATGTGAAGTTCCCAGCGTCCCAGTTTGCGTTCAGAGCAGAACACATTTGGAAGCCTCTCAGTGAACTCCAGCTGGCCGTGGGGTGATCCCCGTCCACTTTCACGGTTAACAGGAAGTCCAAGAGGCCCACATCGTGTTTGCTCACATGGTAAAGACTTGAAGGAGGTCAGCTGCAGACAAATGCTGTCTTAAATGACAATTGTCTTTTATTGACTAGAAGAAGTAGGGAGAAGAGAAATCACAGGGTGGGTATGAAGTAGAATGAGACTATTGTCAGACAAGAAGATCAAGAGCATAATTGATAAAATCAGGCAAAATTGACAAAATCAGTATCAAATGGGGGAAGCAAGTGATGTAGCACGTGAATAAAGAACAGGGGCTTTTCCTATAGAGGGCTGAGTTAGAGACCCCTGATGTTCATCTGTACGGAGCTATGGGGGCACGTTTGTTTCATCGTTTGTCCTGAGGCCTAGCCCACAGCTGATGGGCCTGTCTCACCCACAGCTGCAGGGTATCTTGTCTTCCCTGTTCTCTCCTTGAGGGCCCAGCCCTGTCTGACTACCTATAATATTTTAACTAACTCAGCTTCCTACAAGCCCAGAAGCCCACACCTAATGCTGGGTGAGAAGAGTTCAGCATAGACTGCAGGAAAAGGACAACAGAAACAGAAATCCCTTGCCTGAGGCCAGGACCACCTAAATAAACTCCTTCTCCCAGACATGCTTTTAAAAGGTTAGGAGGGGAGGGAAGACACTCTTCATAGGAAAAAATGTTGAGGCTTGGTGGCCTCCATCTGCACTCCCAGCTGCTTGGGAGACTAGGGCAGAAGAGTCACACGAGGCCAGGAGTTCCAAGCCATCTTGGTGACACAGTGAGACTTCATGCGAGAGAGAGGTAGGAGACATTTCATCTTGAAGAATGTTGCTTTTTTATAGATGTGTACTTATTTTCTTTCAAAACTCAGAAAAAAGGGCTAGGGAGATAGCTTGGTGGTCTAAGAACCTGTCTGGCAAGCCCAAGGACCCGGGTTCAATCCCAGTTGCCACTTGCCCTACAGGTAGCTACAGAAAACAGGTGTGTTGGCACGTGCCCATAATCCCAGTGCTGGGGAGGCTGAGACAGGAAGACTGTGTATCTAATAAGTAAACACAGAAATCTTTTTAAAGAAATTATATTGTCAGATGTAATTCTAAAGGTACTTAAAGTTACTTGGAGATAATTGTTCACTGTTGTTCTACTCCTGACTTAACTCTAAAATAGACACTCTCTAACATTCTATATCTGATATTCTCCGAAAATGTATGGTTCTGTGTTAAGATTCTTCAGTAACTGCAGCATGTATTTTCCTTCCTTGAATCTTTCCTTGTTTGGGTTCGGGCTCTTACATGTGGATGAAGACTGATCTTCTCTCGACACTGAGTTGTTGCACTGAGCCATCACCTGTGCCCCTGTGGGCTGTCTCCTGTGGCCTCATGGGCATTTATCAGTGGCTCTGAGCCATAGCAGGAGACAGGTGCATGGGTCCTGTCCAGGCACACTGTCCCCAGAGGCACACAGTGCCACCTGGCGGGTATGACTGACCAGGACCTTGAGCCTAAGGCTACCCATGACACATTGGAAAATTGCAGTGGTGGTAAGAACTTTGGGTATATGTGATATCTGCGTACAGGCATGCTATCTCAAAGTACTGTAAGTCCCAAATCCCAGCATCACTATGCTGGCAGCTTCTGTTATTTGGGCCTTGTAAAACTTTTCTTCTTATTTGATCACTCATTCTTTTAACAACTCTTCTGCATTCTTCTCTGTCTTGGAAATACATGTATTAGGAAAATCTTAGAATTCAGTGAGTGAGGAAAATATGAATAGTTATTAAAAGCCTCCCTAGAGTGATTATACCTAGGAGAACTTGAAAATGCTGTTCAGCGTGGAAATCTATAGTTTTAAAGAGAAACAAACACATCAAGGGGCCGGGCTTCCCTTCCCTGCCTTAACCTCTCGATTGGAGGCAATAGGCCCATAAATCATTGCTCACGCTGCCACTTTGTGGAGTGATTCTGATACCTGCATTCATGAGTTAGCTTCCCTCATAGGTCATTCGGCCCAGATGGTAGTGCGTATTGGAGCAGGTGTCAGAAATGCATGCGGTGTTATTAGCACAGGACACTAAGAGGGGTAGGTGGCGTGGAACTGCCCGCAGTCCCAGGAAATGCACACCACGTGCCATGCGGAACAGGTTGGACACATATCAAGGGTGAGCTGCGCACATACTAATACAGTGCTAATCATTCCCACTGTAATCGAGACAGCTGAAATACACGAATACTCTCCTGCTGTATGAAGTAGTTGCTTCATTTTTAGGGATCACTGCAACAACTAATGAAAATGCAGAGAAAGTTATACTGAAGATATAGTATCAGACTTATTAATTTCTTCATTACCTTAAAATTTTGCCTTTCAGACCAAAGGGGTCCAGGGTATGTTGGAATTAATCCTTTGAGAGTATTTTTGTTATTTATAGTGGCTATTGGACAATAGTAACTGGCTGCTTTCCTTACATCACCATGGTGTTTCACAGCTTTCTAATTTCCCCCAACTTTTTTTTTTTAATTCTTTAAGATCCGAAAATTTTTAGGGGCTGGGGAGATGGCTCAGTGGAATAAGTGCTTTCTTGGCAATGCAAGGGCCTGAGGTCAATCCCTGGTTCCACCAAAAGAAAAAAAGAAAAATTTTAAAAAGCCATTGCAAAGGACTATCATATCTCTATCATATCTTTCTCATCAAGAGTCTACCATTAAGGGTTTATTTTTTTGGTCTTTTTTGAGACAGGGTCTCACTGTGTAGTTAAAGTTGGTTTTGGGCTCACTCTGTTGCCCCAGCTGGTCTTGAACTGGAAACAATTCTTCTGCCTCAGCCTCCCAAGTGCTGGAATTACAGGTGTGCACCTCCGTATCCAGCCTCTGCCATTAACATGTTCCCTTATTTGCTTCGTCTCCTATCAGCCTAAGAACAGTAGCAAATAAACTGCAGACATGATGTTAAAAGTCAAAAATGGGGAACTTTATGTTCTTACTTTTACATTATTACTTGGTGTAATCAGAGGAGGTCTCTGCAGGAAAGAAGCAGTATGTCAAATGGGGCAATTTGGGTAACAAGGTTCCCAGAGGTGAGAATAGTTCAATGCCCAGGGGTGAGTGATAGTGGGACACTTCCGCTACCACTGCCTGGAGGGCAAAGGAAGAGTGCTCAGGAGGATAGAGACACAGCTGTGTGGGGGGGGTGTTGGGGCACACAGTGGCCTCACTCACCTCCTTTCTTTCAGCTCCTGTTTTTGGCAAACCCAGCTACAAGTGAGAATGCAATAGTCTGATTTTAGGGTGGACAGAAATGTAAAGATAGAATCACTCAGGAAAAGAGAATGGCAGGTCTCTGCACAATTTTGACTTCTTTAGCTAGGAGTATTTGCATCATTTAAGTTGCATATAGCACGCTCACCAATAACCTAGGCTTTGAAAGACTTGCAGTAGTTTAAGCAAATGTCCACATATAGGTGCCCAGGAAATGTCAGTTAAATTAGCACTAAAATTATGAAAATTTAAATTTAAGATGATCGAAGCTGGAAAATCTGATGGATGACACAGTAGCAGGAAGGCTGTCTGCGGCAGAGTTGATGGTGAGGGAAGGAGAGAAAAAGAAAAATGTTATGCTGCAGGAGTTTGCTCCAGTGGGTCCTCTGTCTCATTACATAAAATAGCTTGCAACATGAAGTGGCTGTGTCCACAGTGCGCGTGTGTCTCACCGCTTGCCCTGCAGCTGGCTGGCTGCCTGCACTGCAGACTGCATGGCTAAAAAGTTCAGTCCAGAGCCAGCAGCAGCAGAGGCCCGTGGCTGCAGTGGCGACTTCTCAAAGGAAGCATTCTTATGATGCATTTCCTTTGGACATCTTAATCCTCTGCACAAAGAATGTAATAAGGTGCCATTTGGCTGCTCTTCAGGAATACAGACTGGGCTGCCATGAACGTCTAATCATCTAACGAGCTACAGTGAGGCATAAGGGACACCATCTTTGCAGGTGTCACTGAGAGATAATTGTACCTTGGGGTGATCTCAGATCTGTCCCTGTAATCACTGATTTCTGTTTTGTCTTACTACTTCAGACCAAGCCAATGTGAAGAAGTAGAAAAGAGGCCCCTGCTGCACACATAGCTGATACTGTAACTATTTGTCACAGGTGCCCAGTCTGTCCAAGTCTGCTTCTATGTTTGCGAAGTCTTTCTCTGATGAATTGGGAAGGGAGGCCAAGCCTCCACTCTCCCAGTCATTGTGGACTCTGTAGATTGGTCATGATGGTACTGTATTGGTTTCAACAGGTAATCAAATGAGACAGAGAGTATGTGTAGCTCTTCTTCTCTCTTGGCAGTTCCCATGGGACAGTACTTTCTTTACCAGAATTGTTTCACTTTTTCTGTTTGTCCCATCTCAAAAGTGCATTCCACACTTTCTTGGAGATCTTATAACCTACCTCAATTATTTTAACATCACTTATTTTTCTATCTCTTACATACAAACATGATCCTTTACTGCACATAAATCCAGGCTTCAAATATTATCATGTCCTAGTTGATACATGTACACAAGCTATGGATAATTTCACTGCTAATTCCTAAAACAGGCTTTTTAATGGCTAATAAATACATAAGTGTTCTACTTAATAATCAAATATGTTGAATTTTAAAAGAATGTAATTTTTCAATTATCATAATTGCTAACATTTTTGCAAATTATAATAATAAGTGTTATTCAGAGTACAGAGGAAGAACTCACTGAACTCCATTATGATTACCAGTGGAAACAGGAGGTAAAAATGTAAATACAAACCTAATTTGTACAGGATATTGCTCCTCACAATGTCATTTATAATAGTGAAAGTGTAAGAACCACTCATGTAATTCAGTAGTGTTCAGCTAGTAACAATATGATCAGTAAACAGTATTTAAGGATATAGATCATAAAATAATGTTTTAAAAAAAAGATCCAGGGCTGGGGAGATAGCTCAGTACAATAAGCACTTGCCTGGCAAGCAGAAGGTCCTGAGTCACTCCCCAGTACTGGAAAAAAATAACAGAAAGATCATTAACCATGAAAGTAATATGATCCCATTTCTGTCAAAATTATTAAAATGATGTTGTTATATGAAGCTGCTCAAATACTGCCAGAAAAAAAAGTTTACTAAAATGTATACACTCTTATCTCTGAGTTATAAACAAATAGGAAGTTTTAATTGTTTTTCTTTATTCTTATTACTGTATCCCAAGCAGACTGTAAATAGGAAGTAAAATTATGTTTGTAAGACCATGGCCATCATTTTCTTCCTTACAACCTATCAAGCAGCCCATCTGCTTCAGCTAACATCTGTTCTCTCACACCATTTGAATCTTTTTGTTCTGTCTTGAAATTGTGGCATTTTAAAAAATAATTGGCCCTCTAATGTGCTCGTGGAATGTTCGACGCACGGCGCCACTTTCGTTAGCGCTCATTACACCCACGGACAGACGCAGGCTGTGTGAGGCTCCGTGAGTCACTGTTGTTGGACATTTTAACACCTGTTTAACAGGACCCTGAAATTACCTGCTAACCCTTGACTCTCTTTCCAGTTCCGCCTCGAGTCAGAAAATGATATTTTTTCCCTAAATAACAAGGTCAACAGTACCTTCAGTTATGCTTAATCATATGCCTAAAATTTTGGAGAGTAAATTATTGAGAACGTTAGTTCCTGGAACTGGTTATACTATTTATGACTAAATACTGAAATAAAAGGAATTTTGCTTCTCTACTGGAGAAGAGAAAGGGACAGAAAGGGCTCATGCTTGAAACTTATTTATCTACTTTTTCTCTTTCTGAGTCTGGCTTATATTTCTACCTATGTTCCTGGAAATTGCATAATTTTTCTTCTTTGTGGCTGAATAATATTCCAGTGTGTATGTGTGAGGTATAGTTGAAAAACAGAATAAACATTAATTTTTTTAAATAATTACAATAAAAGAGCAACCATTCATATTGGTTCCCCCGGACATAGCACACCTCACTTTGTGCTCATCTTTCTTCCCACCTTATGAGGCAGTTCTGTGCGTCTTCTTTTACACCTTCAGCCGTGCTGCCATGGGTGCCTCAATGTCCTAAGCAATTCGAAATACTTATCTTTCAGGCTCATTTTGACTTTGACGAAGAGCCAGAAGTTTCGTAGTGCCAGATCCAGTTAGGAGGGTCGATGACAGCATAGCAGCATGCTGGGAGGAAAGCCTCCCTTTTGGTTGCGTGGCACTTGGCAGCAGAATCCACTGTAATTTTGACTAGACCTCCTAGCGACAGTTCCACAGCTGCTTCATAAAGTGGAAAGAACAATGGGATATGTGGGTTTGAAATGAGATAGAATACTTGCACTGGGATGATGGTATAATATGTCTTTAACCGTAGTAAATTTTTTAAAATTTTAAAACATACTGTATTTTTATCATTTATTGTGTATCATTTTTTTTACTCATTCTGTTAGTGGGCACCTAGGTTCAGTCCATATCTTGAGTACTGTGAATTGGCCCCATCCAACATGGGTTCGCAGACAGCACCATGGCATATTAACTTTGATTCCTCCAAATGTTGCTTTCCTAATTTCCTTTTCAGCTGGTTCATTATTTGTGTAGAAAAACCATTGCTTTTTAAATGTTGATTTTGTGTCCTGCTACTGTGCTGAATTTATTATCTCTAAAAGTGTTTCAGTAGACTCTTCAGGGTCTTCGAAGGATGTAATTGTAATGTATTTAAATAATAACAATTTAATTTCTTCCTTTCCTAATTTCATCCCTTTTCTTTCTTTCTTTTGCCTGATTGCTCTATCTAAAATATGAAGTGTTATAAGTGAAATAAGGGTAGTGAAGAGGGGTATCCTTGCCTTGTTCCTGATTTTAGAAGTGCCTTTCAGTTTTTCTTCTTACAGAATAATCTTGGTTGTGGGTTAGCCTTAGTCTTTACTACATTAAGTTGTGATGTTTCAATACCCTATTCCTCAGGGCTTCTTATCATGCAAGGATGTTGAATTTTGTTGAGGGCATTTTCTGTGTTCATTGAAATAATCACATTTGTAAATCATTCTACTTTCATAATTTGTTAAGTATATTGATTGGCATATGGAACTATCCTTGCATCCTGAGAAAGAAAGCAACTTGATCATGGCATATCATCTTTTTAACATGTTGTTACTTTTGACTTGTGTTATGATTCATATCGAGACGCTCCACCAAGGGCTCATGCACTCACAGGTGAAGTTTTAGGGCAGTGATGGGATCATGGGGACGTGATAATCATCAGTGGAGTAGCCCTCTGGTGGGTTTGGAGCTACACTGAATTGGGCGGGGGCCAGGCCTGATTGGAGCAGACTAGCTTCTGGAGGCATGGACTCGGAGGGTCTGTCTCCCATCCCAGCTCTTCCCTTGACCCTTGTTGTGCTTCCTGGATGCCCTAAGGTAGGCAGTTTTCATCTGCCCAGGCCTTTCTGTGACCCATTTCTTCCATAGAGGTGGCCAGCAAGGCACTGAACATCTACATACTGTCAGCCAAAATGTACCTCTCTTCATTAAATCATGGGGTTTAGATATTTGCTTCCAGTGGTGAAGGAGTAACTAAGGCACTTTGCAAGTATTTTATTAACAATTTATCCATCTGTGTTGACCAAGGATATATATCCGTACTTTTCTTCTAATGTTCTATTTTTGTCCAGTTTTGGTGTCCAGGTGGCATTGTCCTTTTGGTGTCAAGGGATGAGTTTGGAAGCATTTTCTACCTGAGTAGTTCATGGAATAGTTTCAGAAGCATGGGTGTAAATTTGTCTCCTCCTCCTCCTCCTCCTTTTTCCCCCTTGTCTTCATTGTTCTCTTCCTTCTCCATTTTCTTCTCTCTCTCCTCTGTCTCTTTCATGAATAGCACTTATTTTTGTAAAAAAATTCCCCAAATTCATAACAAAAAAATAAGAAAAACAATGGTCAATACCCTATGTATCATGTGCTTCAAAGGTCAGGCAGAATTTCGCTGTGCTCTTTCTGGTCCTGGTCTTCTATTTGTTGGTAGACCTTTATTACTGCTTCAATCTCATTGCTTGCTATTGATATATTTAAGTTGTGCAATGTCATCTTAGTTCAATTTTCGTAGGTCATATGCATCTCTAGCTTTCTTCATTTCTTCCATACTCTTAGGGTTTTCAGTCCCTACTGATCCTTCTGAACCCTGTGGTGTCTTGTATAACATTGTCTCATTACTAATTTTACTGATTTGGGTCCTATCTCTGTTTCATTAGTATATCTCAGGATTTATTAATCATTTTGCCTTTTCAAAGAACCATCCTTTGTTTCATTAATCCTGTACATTTTTAAAAAATGTATTTGACACAGGGTCTCACTGCACAGCTTGGAATCATAGTGATCTTCCTGCTTTTAGCCTCCTCAGCACTGGGATTACAGGTGTGCACCGCTACACCCAGACTCAGTGGGTGGCTCAGTGTGCCCAGGGGTGGGGCTGGTGCAGCATGTAGTACTGGGGATTGAACCCTGGTCCTTGCACAAGCCTAAGCAGGTTCCTAACCTACTAAGCTATATCTCAGCAGGCCTCCTATACAGTCTTTTTTTTTTTTTTTTGGCCTCCATTTCATTAGTTTCAGCTTCAATATTTATAATTTCCTTCCTTCTGGTAGTTTTTTTTCTGTAGGGAAGTGTCTACAGGGTGTTCAGGGTCTCACTACTAGATCAGACTGGTAGTGATTCTCCTGTTTATAGCCTCCAAAGTGCTGAGTTAACAGGAGTGTACCACCATGCCCAGTCTCAATTGTCATCTCAGTGTGCTCCAGGCGCAGGGCTGGCATGGCAGGCCTGGGAATTGAATGCCTGGCCCCTGCACCGTTTTGCACTTTAATCTGCTGAGCTATTTGGTGATCAAATTCTCTTTTTTTTTTTTTTTGTACCAGGAATTGAACTCAGAACCTTGCAATTTCCAGGCAGGAGCATAAGTCACTGAGTTAATCTCCTTGGCCCAGGTTTTGTTTTGTTTTGTTCTTGTTTTTATAAGACCCAGAGAAACATCATTAAGCTATTTATTTGAGACCTTTCTGAGTTTTGAAGGTAACCTCTCATAGCAATAAACCTTTGACTTATAACAATCTTTGCTCCATCCCAAAGACTCTGGCATATTGTGCTTCTATTTCATTTTATTCTAGGAATATTTAAAATAACCTCTTTGATTTCTCCAGGGATCAATCAATTATTCAAAATTGAATTGTGCAATCTCCATGTGTTTGTGATGTTTCTGCAATTTCTCTTGCTATGAATTTCTAATTTTATTCAGGTTTTTGGTAATTTTTAAGGCTAGCTTTAAGACCTAAACTATGTTCTATTTTGGAAAACATACTGTGAGTTGTTCTAATTGTTAGACGGAATGTTCTATAGATATGTAAGCCCACTTAGTTTATGGCATAATTTAACTCTGATGTTTCTGTATTGATTAGGGGAGGAATCGGGGTGACTTATCAGTTAGTGAAAGTACAGCACTGAAGTTACCCACTATTGTATGAGTGCTTCTGTTAAGTAGTACTTGTTTTATGAAGTTGGGAGCCCTGGTACTTGGTGCATATCCATTTGTAATTGTAACATCTCAGTGGATTGTTCTTTTTCCTTGTATGTAGTGGTCTTGTCTTTTCTGAATAATTTTGTCTCAAATTCTGCTTTGCTGGATATGTGTGCAGTTCGCACTGCTCCATTTTGGATTCCATCTGCGTGGAACGTGCTTTTTTGTCGCTTGACTTTCAGCTTATGCATATCTTTGCATATAGGGTAGATTTCTTGTAGATAGCTATGTGTGGGGTTGGGTTTGACTTTCTAATGCAGTCTTTCAGTCTGAGAAGATAACACAGTTATTATAGAAATATGTGCTTATTTATCATTTTGTTGTTTATCTAATGTCTTCTAATTGTCAGTTGTGTATGCTGTATTATTTGCTTGTAGGATTCTTTTAAGTATCTTCTCAGATTCTTGCTTAGTGGTCAGGCATACCTTTAGTTAATTCTTATCTTCAGAGGTCTTTATTTCTCCTTTGATTTTGAAGTGTTGTTGGAGATAATAACCCAGGTTGACAGTTGTTTTCCTTCTGAGCTTGAAATGTATCTGTTGTACCCTCTTGTCCTTTGGAGCTTCTAGAAAAGCCCAGTTATTCTGTTGTATTTGGCTCTATGAGTGATTTGGCATTTTCACTTGTTCTTTCGTTCTTTTTTCTTAGCTCCGTGTCATTACCATTGTCACTATGTCCGGTGATGTGCGGGGTTCTCTTCTGATCATAACTGTTTGGAGATCTGAATATTCCTTGGAGCCAGAGGACTATAGACTGAAACCTCCATAAACTGTGAATAAGCTAAATAAACCTGTCCTTCCTTAAACTGAGATGCTGGGCTTTTTGTCTCAGCAACAAGAGAAAACTAATAAAGTCATCCACTTAATTATCAAAAGGTTATATACCTTTGAGAAAGTCATGTGTCCTTGCTTTTTTTGGACTTCTGGTGTGTCTATATTGAAATGTGTGCATTGGTTGGATGGATATCTCTTACAGTTTTTTTGAGAAGTACTTCTTAGTTGCAGCTTTCTGGACACAAAGAGGGCTTGGTGATCGGCACTGTCCAGAAAGGAGAAAGCAAACCTTAGTAATGACAATGACAAAAAGACAACACAGGTATTGATATATAGCAAAAAACAATTAACAATGGAAAATAAACTAGCAAGAATAATAGAACATAAACTAAAAGGCCAAAAATTAGTAAACATGAAAAATAATAATAGTTTTATTTATGTTTTCCATAATTTTATTGAAAAACAAATAGCAATGAGACAATTTCAAATCAAATTAGTGGGACAGATTCAATAATTAATGCATTGCATATTGTTTACTTAGTCGTTATTTGCTATAAAAGATGTAGATATGATATTCTACTTACGAACACTATTAGAGCAGACCTTTCTATTCATTGAATTAAGAAAAAGTAGCTGTATATCTATCCTAACTATTTTGAATATACAGATACACAATGGTCATTCATTTGTATCCCCTTTTTTTCTATTAGCTTTGTCATTTAAATATTATAGGTGTGTGAATTCAGCAAAATATTCCAAAATAGTCCAGTAGTCCATCATAGTATTCAGTTTTCCGTATGTCTGGCAATGTCAGAAGTTGTTGACTTGGGTCTTTTACAACTTAGCATAATAATATGGCTTTATTTCTTATACTTTGCTTTCATACTTTTCTAAGGATGGTTATGACCAAGGTAAAGCAAGACCTATGTAATAAGAATTGTAGCTTTTGTATCTGACTAAAATCAGTCAAATCTTCTCAGGATTTATCCTCCAACCCTGTACCACAGTTTGTAAATTCTTTTTCTGTGTCAGCTAGGTGGATGAATCATGGCCATTGCTTGACCAATTTGCTTTCTGTGAAAGCCTGAGAGAATGTTTTCTCTCCATGTGACTCTCCTTAGGTACACTCTATGTCATTGATCACCTTCCTCTTGGCCCCATAATCTCCTTGATTAGAAATTAGGGGCACAACTGAGTTGCATGATGTTTCAGCACAGGTTTGTCTCAGCAACAAGAGAGTGTCCTGAGTCTTAATTGACCTTGAAAGGCTAGGACCAAAATGTTGACTGTTCTTGCGACTCTCCTTTCACTCTAATTTTTGGTCTGCAAACTTAGGCTCTTAACTCTCCAGAAGAGAAGCTTATTCTTATTACCATACAACCTAGGCTGTTAAGCTTAACCTCACTATCTGACTGAATATCAAACATCTTAGGCTTAACGTGGAAAAGGTATTTTTCATCAAGTGTTGATATGTTAAACTTTAAGTCCCTACAAATTATAATGTAAAAAATTGAAATATA
>PVKA01048264.1:0-13885 GCA_004027165.1 Ctenomys sociabilis
AAAAAAAAACAAAAAAAAAACACAAAACTTTACAGAAGCAATTCGACCTCTTTGGCTAGATGAAGCACTAGCTATCTTCTGCTTTGACAGGGCTTTTCTTACTTCACAATTGTGGCATTTTTGAATGACAATCTTACCCACAGAATCACAGTAATCCCTTCTTGTTTCTACTGCCGTGGTTGATCACGATTGCATACTGTTTGATTTTTCCATACTGTTAAAAATAATAGTGATTTTCTTTCTTTTTTTTGTTTTTTGGTGGTACCAGGGATCGAACTCAGGACCTTGTGCTTGCCAGGCAAGTGCTTACTCCACTGAGCTATTTCCCCAGCCCAATAGTGATTTTCTTTACAATTAAGTGGGCACCTGGTCTTTAACAATCTTCTCTCTCTCTCTCTCTCTTTTTTTTTTTTTGGCAGAAGCTCCTTTTGGTTCCATAACTCTTCCATCCTTTTTGTGCAGCCCTTCATTCATGGCTGTAGCTGCCTCCTGTGGAAGTGCCAAACCAGAAGCCCCTGACATGCGTGGTGTTGGGATCTCTCATTACCACTTAGTCTGAGAGTGTCCCCATTGCTCACAGTGGCTTCCAGACTCTCATCAGTTGTTTCAAAGCTCAGCTCTTGGATAAAGAGCTTCCATGGCTGTGCAGTCTCCCTAGGAGACTCTTGACAGACATGACAGCAGTCAAAGAAAGACTGCCAGGGGCTGATGAGATGGCTCAGTGGAATAAGTGTTTCCCTGGCAAGTGCAAGGGTCTGAGTTCAATCCCTGGCTCTGTAAAAAAAAACTAGTGAAAAATCAGACTACTTCAGTAGTTCCAGTTATCTTACATCAGTCTTTTTGGCATCATGTAACAGGTGCTGCACCATTTTCCATGATCTCTAGTGTTCTGAAGGCATCACTCAGTATTTGGTCACCTGCATTGGCCTTAGCCTCTATTCCTGACACTTCACCCTGCTCATTCTGCTCACCTGTGATGCCTGTACTTCCAGGAGAATTTTTTTATCTCCTGGATTTCTATTTGATACTTTTTCACGAACTCTTTGCTAAACTTGTCATTCATGTTTTATGCTTTGTCCAGTTCAAGTAACTGTTTATTGGTGTCTCCTGTAAGCTCTTTGACCCTTTGTCTATTGAGGCTATAACTTCTTTATTTGTATCATTGATATCACAGAGCACCACACTGGATTTTTTTGTCTTCTCTTTTATCAATTCATGTAATTCAGCTGTTTGATTTTTTAATTTCCCTTCTACAAATGTCCTGCAGATTTTATTTGGAGCCATTGAGAGTTTCTGGGAGCTTCGTTGACCTTTTCCCTCATGTTTCCACTCTGTATGTGCCAGCTGAGGATTGCAGGTCTGTTAGAGTAAGCAGCTTGCTTGTGGCCAGGGTGGAGAACTCTAGTGTCTGCTTCCCAGTGATGGGCTCTTAGTTGGGCTTGCTGTAGCCTTTGCCTCTGTCCTAAGACATTCGTGGTACCTCCAGCCACTAATGGATGAGGAAGGGTTGGTGCAGTGCAGTTGGCTTAGCACCCAGTGCTCTGGGAAGGAATCACAGTATTGTTGGTGACAGAAAGGCAGACTGGGCAGTGGTACAAAGTAAGGACAAATGAATAGCAGTAGCTGTGTCATCATGACAATGGCAATGAATCAGCAACAATGGAGTCAAAACCAAACTGGATATTGACATATTATGAGAATCAATAAAAGCTACCATTCTCCCTGACTTAACAATAGAAAAGGGATCTATAATTTTTTTTTTTTTTTTTTTTTTGTGGAACCAAGGATTGAACTCAGCCCCTTGCACTTGCCAGGGAAGCACTTATTCCACTGAGCCATCTCTCTAGCCTGGGATCTGTAATTATAACAGAGACAGAAAGACAAACCAATGACGGATATAACACTATTAAATGCACCGATGCCACCATCCTTAAAGGAATTCAACAATACAGTGGTAGCCTAGAAACCACTACATATATAAAGATTAATAAAGTTTAATAGTAATACTAGACACTAGGAAAATAACAAGGTAGAAAGTATTAATTATTGAATCTTTGATGTAATTCAGGTATAAAAAATAAGATATGCAAACAGTTACACTCTCTTTACTGATAAGAGTCATATGCTATAATAATGTCAGTAAGTATAATATCATGTATGCACCTTCTATGATACCAAAACATTATGAAAACAGTTTGCAATATATTCATTTCACAAATCCATCTTGTGAAGGTGTCTTAAAACTGTCTCACTGATATTTGTACGTCAATAAAACAAAAATAAAAAATAGTAATACTAGATGTTGGGTGTGGAATGAGAAAAAAGAGTAAAATTTGAAAGATAAAGTAAATGAATATAAGGAAGAGAAAAAGGATCATATTAAGGAGTAAAAGAAAAGGGGCCGGGAGATGGCTCAGTGGAATAATTGCTTCCCTGGCAAGCACAAGGGACTGAGTTCAATCCCCAGTTCCACCAAAAAAAAAAAAAAAAAAAAGAAGTAAAAGAAAATTAATAGGATTAGATAAAAGTAATGGAAAAGAACAAAGAAGAGAAAACAAAGTGTATAATGAGGAAAATGAGAGGGAAAAAAAAAACCTAAACTTCCAAAAGACCAACAAAGAAAAAGAGAAATAGATCCAAAATTATACTTCCATGTTTTTGAATAATTGCCTGCGATATCGGAATCCACCAGACATGGAGAGGGCACTCGAGTCGCCATCCAGCCATATTTGTTTCCACACTCAAGACTTGGGGCGTGAGTGCTGAGTCCTGCCGTGCCTTTCTTGATGCGTGGGGTTCCTTCCTCAGAGCCAGGGTGAGTTCTTCAGCCTGCTTTATTCTTTTTATTGTACTCCCTTTCTCCAGTTTCTATGCGGTTTCTACTTTTCCTACCAAATCCCTTCTGATTACCAAAGATTGCCTCCTTTGTTTCTTTATCAAGTTCTGATGTTCCAGGTTCTTTAACTCCAGGTCTTGGTGAGGTTGTTCTGCAGTAGCGTTTCATTCTCCCACGTTAGTGGAGTTTGTTAGTCTTAGGCCTACCTGTAAAAGTACCTACGCATGGAACCAGGTGTGTATGCGCTTGATTATATCTTCGCTGCTCAGTGGGAAACATATTCATATATATATTTTTTTCTTTTTAGTACATACATTTTTTTTTTTACTGGCTTTGTTTTTTTCTTTTTTAGGTCTCTATATTTTTATTTTGTCTTTTTTTTTAATCATGAAATACATAGCATTTAGCCAGATTAAACCAATGAAATACCTTTTAAATCTTGTACATGAACAACAATATATTACATTTGTAAAACCTCAGTCTCAGCATCATCTTGATTAGTAAGCAACATGAATATATTGTAGTATCTCAGTTATAGCTAAGGCAACACATCTTCTGAAGTCTGTTTCTATTGAGGTACAATGACCGGAAGGAAGCTCGGGGCTGGAGAAGGACAAAGAGACCTGTGCTAATGTCCCGCAATAGGCTGGCTTTTTTCCTTTAGTTGTGACTACACAGGACTCCTCCATGGAGATGGCAGGTAGAAATAATAGTTTGGCTAGAGGGAGGAGGCAGCCCAGGGCCCTTCAGTTCTACTGGACAACCTGGGAAGCTGAGTCTGAGCTCTGGGGCCTTCGCCTCAGAGTGCAGTCTCGCTTTTTTTTTTCATTTAATGTATTTAAACAGGGTCTCAATATACAGCATAGACTCAGTGATCCTCCTGTTTTCAGCCTCCCAGACTGGTCACTGGCTCAGCACACCCAGGGGTGGGGCCAGTGCCCGCATGGCATGAGGAACCGAGGATTGAACTTGCCAAAGCAGGCACTCAGTCCACTGAGCTATCTCACTGGCCCTGGATTGGGGTGTTTTATTTATTTATTTTGTATTTTGGGGGAGGGATCTCCAGAGTGTTCAGGGTCTCTCTTCTAGATCGGACTCATAGTGATCCACCTGTTTATAGCCTCCCAAGAGCTGGGATTATGGACTGGGTTTGTTTGTTTGTTTGTTTGTTTATTTAGAGGCCACTAGATAAAGATAGCATCATGTCTCAAAGTGAGGGAGAGCCCAACCCAGTGTGCTAGTGAGTGTCACGGCTTTGGGGCTGGTTGCTTCTTGTTTCTAGACAAATAAATATTGTTAGAATTAATTTGGGGGAAAGTTGAACCAACCTGGCACCCAACTGAGGCAGGATTTATAGATTTACTGCAGAAGGACCTGTGAGAGTATTATTAAGTGAGTTTTCTCAAAGGGAAAGTCTTGAGTAACTTTGAAGCTGCAGTAGTCTGGAAGTTACATTTTTTCTTAAAAGTACATTTAAAAATCTTGGTTTCCTTTCTACCTAGCTTCTATTCTGTCCTGTCTTGAGGTGGCTGCAAGCTTCCCTGTTTCCTGGTATGCTAGGGATGAGAATGCTGAGAGAGTACCTGGGTCTGCTGGGGAGCTAAAGGGCTGCTGCTTCGTTAGGCATGAAAACCAGTGTGGTCGTTCTCTGTAAGCTTTCCATGTTCCACAAAAACCCAGATGTTTCTGACTGCAAAGATGACTCTTATTATTGCTGTTATTATAATCACTCTTCTGATTTTGTGTGTGTGTGTGTGTAACTGGGGATTGAACTCAGGCCCTTGCACTTGCCAGGCAAGCACTTATTCTACTGAGCCATCTCCCCAACCCCTCTGATTTTTTCTTAATGTATTTAGTACAGGGACTACAGGGTCTCACTACACAGATTGGACTTGTAGTGATCGTTCTATTTTCAGCCTCCCAAAAGCTGGGATTATAGGTGTGCGCCACCATGCCCAGTCTATTACTACTACTACTACTACTACTACTACTATTATTATTATACTGGGGGTGGGGAGGAGCCCTGGCCTCTTGCATGCTAAGAAAACACTCTACAACAAGTAAAAAGAGTCAAGATGTGTTGTATCCTGTACACATACCTAATCCCCACAATTAATGTAATCATTGTATACTGCAAACTTGTACAAATAAAAATTTTAAAAGTAAGAAGTAGAGGGGTTGGCGAGATAGCTCAGTGGTCTAAAGTACCTGCTTAGGCAAGTGTGAAGGGACCAGGTTCATCCCCAGTACCATATGCCATGCCAGCCCTGCCCCTAGGTTGGGCTGAGCTTGCCACAAAAAAAAAAAAGTAGGAGGTTGGGGAGATAGCTCAGTAGAATAAGTGCTGCCCTGGCAAGCACAGGGTCCTGAGTCAAATCCCCAGTAATGCCAAAAAAAAAAAAAAAGGTAGGAAGTAGAGAAAGAAAGGAAGGCATACCTGCCCTGTGCTATGTTCCCTGGGGCTTCTTCCTCCTGGAGTGCAGCTGCAAGGGCCCCATCTGGGGAGGTGCTGTGCCCAGGTCCTTGCCCTCACACTGCCAGCCAGAACTAGGGCCCAGGGGCAGAGTCTCATGAGAAGGCTACAGTGGAAGAGGGCCTTCGTGGAGCACCAGTGAAAACATTTTATATTATCCATTGAAGCCAACCCTGCAGCACTGTCTTTTATACATTTCTCTGGATTCTTTTCCAGACCTGAAAGATCTCGCCTCACAAACCAATGAGCAAAGCACACATGGCAGGTGGAGTGTTCTGCTGTCCTGCATCTTCCTGCAGTTCCTTCTCCATACATGAAGGGGAAGACAGAAGTGGACGGAAAGGCCCTCGTGGGGCTGTGAAGACTAAACTTTTTCACACACACAGTGGAAAAGCTAATATTCCTCATGGAAAGCCAAGATTATACACAGCTATGTTAGGTAGAAATTAACAGGCAGCTGAGACAGAGACCGAGTTCTCACGTGAGTCAGTGCAGAAGAGGAAGGCATGAGGCTGGAGACTGCTCTGGACAGGCCGGCCTCGAGATGGAGATGCAGAAGCTAGGGCTGAAGTCCTCCATGGAGAGAAGCAAGACTGGAGACCAAACTGCAAGCAGTAACAGAGATCAGTTGCATGGGTGACCAGAACATCTGGATCACTCCCATCCCTTTCGAGGAATGCCCTTGTTCTTTCCCATGTGTCCTTGGTAGGTGACTCACTCTGTACTGGATCAGTATTACCTAAGCGGCTATGATTGTAACTGTAGGTTGGTTGTAGTTTGACCCATGTGATATGCACAATGTGATGTTATTATAGAAAATACTCTATAGACAAAGAGTCTGGATGGCCACCCACTGGGAATCCCTCCTAGAGAGCTGAAAGCTTTACTTATTTCCTATAAAATTCTCCTAACTTCCTCCTTTAATTTGAGTCTTCATTCTTGGGTGTTGCAGGATGGTGACCTGAGCACATGTGATAGGTCGGGGATACTTTGTCCCTGTCACCAGGACGTGGGCACCCCTTCGCACTTTTTATGCTGTAAACAAGAGATTTGCTGAGTCTGGTGTTCCTGTGAGCGAGCCTTTCTCACTTCCTGACCTCATCCCAAGGTCTGCAGCTGAGATGCGTAAGGCGTTCAAGTCCAGCCTGAGCTACATATCAAGACCCTGTCAGAAAAGTAAAACAAAAAACTATTGAGAATTGAATTTGATGAAAATAAAAAGGTCAAGGCATAAAGATGCTGCTGTGCAGAGCAGAGTAGCCACCCACTGGTGACAAGTTGCTCTTATTGAACAGAGGCCTCAGTCCAGGGATACAGCTAAGTGATATAAGTGCAAGGTCCTAAGTTTGATTCCTGATACCAAAAAGAAGAGAAGCTTGTTATTATTACCCTACAACGTAGGCAGTTGAGCTTAATGTCACTATCTGTCTGAATATCAAATATCTTAGGATGACATGGAACAGGTATTGGATCATGATTGATTTATTGGGGAAAGAAAGCTTGTGTCAGAGACAGGGGACCTGAGTGGGTTACCAAGGACCCCACTTTTTCTAGGGATGTTTATAGAGCAAAACCACGAGGTGAGGTGGGTCTAAGGTGGGAAACATGAGAACTCGCAAGGTGAGTATGACGTGGAACAAAGCTATGATCAACCAGTAAGCTTATGAGTATAATTGTTCAGGCAAAATGGATTAAATCGGAATTCAATGAGGAAGCAAGTCAATACCAAGCAGTCATGAATATGGGACTGGGCTTTTCCCTGGGGGGAGGGATTAGTGACTCTTTTTGGCTTTTTCAAGGTGATTAATAGCAATTTAGAATATCAGCTCCTAGATTGGGAAGATAGCTCAGTGGTCTAAGTGCTGACTGGCAAGCTCAAGGAGCAGAGTTTGATCCTTGGTACGACATCCTGTGCAGCCCCAGGAGTCATGGCCACAAAAGCAGGAGTGGTGGCAATGTGTGTAATCCCAGTGCTGGGGAGACTGACACAGGAGGATCACTATGAGCCTGAACTGCACAGGACTCTGTGTCCAGTACATAGATATATGCTTAAATACATCCATCCATCTCAGTCCCTGACATCTGTCCCTAGGGAGCTATTTGGGTGCCTTTCTCTAATCTTTTATCTTGAGGTCTGGCCCACAGCTGAGGTGCCTGTCTCTACCACAGTTGGAAGGTATATTTCTCGTTCATACTGGCTCCCTTGAGGACCTAGCCCTGTCTGATTGTCTGTAATAATCTAACTCAGCGGCCTACCACAAAATGAAAGCAGGATATTAAAACTCTTTATTTTATGATTATGCTCCTCAAAGGAAACTGTGATAGAGTTCTTTTGCACCACTGCAATTGTACCCATTTATTTAGCTGGAAACGCTAGCCTGAGAGGTACCAGTATACTCCAGGTGCAGTAGTTTCTTGGCAGCAAACAACAGTTGTTTGCTGCCAAGAAACTATTGCACAGTAGCTGGGAACCTGCAGCAGAAGCTGCACTGCCACCTAGAGGTCACCGTGTAACGGTTTTCTTAGTAACCCTATTCTGAGTTTTCCTGCAGTAGGGATGAAGTGCTCAGAGGCATTCTGGTGTGTGGCCACCTTTGCCGTCCTCCCTGGAGGCATCTTCCTCTGGGCCGTCCACTCTTCCACCTCTGTCCGCTTAGGAACTGACGAATAATCAGCGGTAGGTGACAGTATAATTTGGCCTCCCCTTCATTTCCCTCCTCTGCCAGATGTGCATGTTAAAACCTTCAGAAATGAGAATACTGGTGCTGGCAGGTTCAAACTTCAACCAGCCAGGGTGGAACTGAAACCCTGCCCCGCCCTCCCATGCCTCTCTGCCCTCCCCCCACACTTCTTCCCACCCGCTCCTCCGCCCTGGCCTCCCTCCCATTCCCACTTCCTGGCCCTCCCCTCCTCCCCCTCCTCCTTCCTCTCTCTTCCTCCCCTTCACCCTCCCCTCCCTGGCATTCCCCCCTCCCGCTGAGAGGAGGCGCAGATGACAGGACTTGCCCAGGCCTGTGCCTCCAGCCTGAGCTCCAGGCTTCATCCCATTCTCTTCTGCAGCCCAGTGTGCTCACTCTCAGCCGCTGGTGCCACTGGGCCTTAGCATTTTCTGTGTAATACTTTGACTTGGGTTTTTTTTATTGCTACTAATGTTTTCTATACTCTATTGTGCACATTAAAATTATATGACCTACCTCCTCCAGTAACTGTTTTTCAGTCAGCACACATTTTCTGTTAGAGGATTTCTCTTTCCCCGATGGGGATCAAGTACTTCTGCCTAGAGCTCTCTGCCTGGCCCTTAAGATTATAGTTTTCAGTACAGCGGTGTTTTGAGGTGGGGAGTGGCCTGGCATGTTTGCACTTTCCACAGGGTTAGTGGCTTTGCACTTGCTCCGTGATGAACTGCATGTGGAAAGACTGAAGTTGTGGGGAGCTGGAGGAGGGGCTTAAGCACAGGACACTTCTCTAACTCGACTGTGAGCCCCACACCCAGGTGGCTTCACAATCAGGATTTCCACTTAAACCTTGGAAGAGGGTTCAGCACATTGGTAAGAATGCCTTGTATCCCTAAAGCGTTGCTCATACACAAAGGTACTTTATTTCTGGAAGCTTGCTACCTTGTTTTTTTTTTTTTTTTTTGCTTGCTAGTTTTGGAACCACCTATCCAGTGGCAGTGGGAGGAGCCTGTCTTGTCGCAGAGCTCTTTCTGCTCTCTTGGGTGTGCAGGAGTGATGCACTTCATTGCCCAGTGCCCGCGACTTAAAGCACAAGAGGGCAAACCCAGCTCACTGTTACCAGTCCCTGGGCAGCTGGATCCCAGGCAGAACACAGTGGAAGGGCCAGTGGAGAGCTGCTCATCCCTGGCTGCCAGGGGTGGAGTGGGAAAGGGGGCTCAGGGATGGAAATGGGCCCTCCCAGGCCACACCCCACCAGCCTCCTCTGACGGGCCACATACACCGGCCCTGTTTTACCCAGTCACCTCCCCAAAGCCCACCTCTGAACACATGAACTATTTGTGGGCCACCTTGGATCTAAACAGTAGCAGGGGTTTGGAAGGCAGTTGCTGATGGATGGTTGGGGGACATTCATAGCCAGCCACTCTGCAACCCTGGCACCTGAGGAATGGTTAAGGACCCTTCATGAAAACTGAGGGGACACATGAGGCAAGAACAGAAAGGTGAATGGCCTTTTTATGACTGTCCTCTCAAGCCAGGGCTATAGCTCATTGGCACAACTGCCTGCTTGGCAAGCCCAAATCCTGGATTCGATTGCTGGTACAAAAACCAGAAGAACTGTCCTTCCACTGCCCTGGTCTGCACCCCCAGCACAGCCATCACAACATGCTTTCAGGTCGTCCAGGTTTCTCTCATTAACTGGTTAATTTCTCAAGTCAAAATTCCTTCCTTCTTATGCGCAGTTCAGGTACCTGGCTATGTCAGTCAGATTTGCATTGTTTTGAGAAAGTTCTCAAGCTGATCAATTTACTGGACCTCAGGATCCTTGGCTACCATTGGAGCCTCTGTACATTAGCTTCTGTGACCTGTAGGCCTGAAAGTCACTTCTTCAGGCCAGCTCCAGGAATGTAAGCCACTCCTCCACAGGGCGAGGACCCAGATTTTGGCTTATTGTTCTGGAAGAATACATGGCATTCAGGGTATGATTCAGGACTGCATTTGTGGAATTCAACCACCCAAGGTGATCAACTAGGCTACCTCGTGGACAGCTTGGACTTCTGTGTGTCTATGGCCATCAAAGAAGGATAATGGCTCATAGCAGGTAGCGTAATGCCCCAGGTGGCAAGAGGCCTGATAACCATGTGAGAGAAACAAGTGACGGACACTTCTTCATTTGCTTTTATTTTGTCAGTTCTGGAGCATACCTGGCCTCAGGTGGATAAACAAGTCCCAGTGGAAGCGTGGAACGGAGGTACATGGAGACAGCCAGGAGAGAAGCCTGGGTGCCAGGCCACAATGCTCTTTTCACAGGTTCCTGAGCAAAATGAGCTGCAGCAGGAAGATCTGAGAAGACAGCAAGACCATGAAAATCTTGGACTTGATGACGGTGTCCTGAGAATTTATGGCAGTCAGTGCAGGAGGAGGTTCCTGAGGAGGGGTGGAGGCGATGTCAGGATCAGGGCTGGCCTGCTTATTCTCTCTGATCCACTTGGTGAAGTAGGTGACGTTGGCAAAGACGCTGGGACCCACAGGACTTGTACATTCTCCACTCCAGCTGGCCACCCCTATCAGGTACCAGACACCTTCTACTGGGCAGACAAGGGGCCCCCCAGAGTCTCCCTGAGGAGAGAGAGGACATAGATAGTGAGACAGAGACAGGGAGGGGCAAATACCACCTGCTGTGGATCAGTCAGTGGGCATCAAGGGTTACCACTGACTGCATGGGGTACCTATCAGAGTATCCTTGAGTTTGTTTTTTTTTTTTTTTTTTTTTTTTTTTTGTGGAACCAGGGATTTAACTCAGGCCCTCACGCATGCCAGGGAACTTCTTATTCCATGGAACCGTCTCCCATCTCTCTGGCCCTAAATATATACAATATATATATATTTGTATATATTGTATCCTAAGGAAGGGTCTACAGGGTGTTCAGGGTCTCACTCTTAGATCGTACTTATAGTGATCCACCTGTTTACAGCCTTCCAAGAGCTGAGATTACAGGCACGGTGCCACCACGTCCAGGCTCCATTACCATCTCAGCACTCCCTGGGAGCGTGGCCAGCACAGCAGGCTGGGGATCAAACCTGTGGCCATTGAGCCTGCTTGCACGCACTTTAATTGACTGAGCTATTTAGCTGGTCCTTAATGATAGTTTTTTATTTTTTAGATTTTTTTTTCTGGCAGACTCGGGCATTGAACTCAGGCCCTTGTGCTTGCCAAGGAAGCATTTATTCTACTGAGCTATTTTCCCAGCCCCAACCTTGAGAATTTTGAAAGTTCAGACACCAGGGAGGTGACAATTCCTGGGTCAGTATCTTCAGAGTAAGGCCCCAGAACCCCATCTCACAAACCTCCAAAGGGGGCCATGGGCATCACTCAAGTTGGCAGTCACAGGGCTATAAGAATGAACAAAGGGACTCTAGGGGCCTGACATCTACACTGTGCCCACCGCCCATGTGAGAGGAGGGGTCTCTGAGGTCCCATGGGGCAGGATAGTGAGCGAGAGCAATGACAGGACACAAGTGTAAGTGTGGCCCTCTGGGTGGTGGTTGTATGAACACAGTGAACCCTACGGCTTCAGCAAATGGTACAAACCAAGCCCCTTTTCTTGCATATTAGATGTCCAGATTTTTAAACATACATAGAAAACGGATGAGATGGGCTGGTGCTATTTCAGGAGTCTGACATCTTAGGCTGAGCTGAGCTCAGAGAAGATTTTCTAAAAGGGGCTTGGCAAAGTACAGAGAGGACAGACAGGGTGGGATCACAGTCACTAAAGGAACACAGGGGTGACCAGGCTGTGTGTGGAGTACTAGGGACCTCACTTACTCTGCAGATAGATTTTTCTGATGAGAACGCTTCAGCACAGAGCATGTCCTCCTCTACTCTGTAGGCATTAGGGTCATTCATACCAGGTGGAACTGCATATGCAGCTGCGCAGTACTTTTGGCTGATGAGAAACACCTCCCCCTCCTGCAGCTGGAAGGGCGCAGGAAGGAATGCTGAGGGGGAGAATTCAGATGTGAGATGCAGCCTCGGCAGATACCTGCTTCGTCTCCAGTTTGCCTACTGCCAGAGGCTGGCAGCGGCGGACAAGAAAACACCAGGGACAGGCACTCAACAGAGCCAAGGGAAGGGCCTGTGGTGGATGGAGGACCAGGATGGAGGCCAGTGTGGCTACAAAGGGCAGGGCGGAAAGAGATGCAATGTGGCCATAGCAGGGCCCAGAGCAGGCAGTGCCACCTCCCCAGGCTGTGGAACTGCAAGTTCACATCATTGCTAGTGATGGGAAGGTCCACTTACATTCCAAAACCAGTTCTTCTGGCTGTTGTGTGTAGCACAGGTAGCCAGCGCAGCCTGGAGGTAGGAGTTCTGACCTAGCTAGCAGGTAGCTACAGTGCATATCACAGGTGCCAGGTCACTTGAAGTGAATGATAGTAAGGACGACCCCATCGCGAGGAGGAGCCAGGCCTAGCCACTCAGGTTCATCTCTAACTGTCACTCATGAACTGACCTGCAGCCTCTGCTATGTGCTAGCCCAGTATTAGATGACAGCTTGCTCTAGTGCTCCTGCTTTATGATCTCCTGTGGGTCATCAGGGCTGCTGGTGTGTGGTGAACCCTGGACCTTTGTCAGAGGCCAACAACAGCCATCATGGGAGAGTATAGAGAGCAAGGGCCCAGGCCCTAGGGTCCCTGATGTCAGCTGCTGTGCCCCCTGGTGGCTCTCCTGCTCAGGAGCTCTCTTCATGCTTCAGCTGCTCTCCTCTGGCCTGCCTGGGATCCAACCTGCCTGCTTCTAGTGGTTCTGAAACTGACGGCTCACCTCAGGAAGGGGTCTGGACATGCTGGTGAGCTGGCACCAGTTCCAAGGACTGAGCTGTGTCCCTGACGGTTGGAGGCCAGGAGCCATGCCTGGTTGGAGCCTCTCCATACACTGGCTCGCACCCAACTCTAAAGGAAACTCCTGCCTCAAACACCTTCGTGGAAGTGCTCTGCCAGATTGTGATCCTGTGTGTCACCCCACTTTATATTCCACTTTGTCCCCACTCACCATTTCATTTTCTTACACCAAAAGTACAAAACATGTCTGCCCAACATCACCCTCTATCAGCCTAAAACAATCTGGCTATCCTTCAGTATAAACAAGCATCTGTGGGCACCAAACCCACAGACACTCAGCTGTCATACACAAAATGACTTCATGGTGCTTGCAGAAAACATATGCACTTCGTGGACACAGTACACTTCTAAGGGTACCTGCTGCAATGTAAATGCTACGCAGCAGTGATACTGCATGGCTCATAGAAAAATGCCCCTGAAAGGCTGTACCCTCCTCTGCCCTGAATGCTTGGGGTCCACTGCCGGTGAGCGGCAGGTGCAGAAACACACACACTGGGGGCTGGCTGTGCAGGTCGGGAGGGTGAACATGTCTTATTTGCATGGAGGGAGGAGCAGTGAGGTCCACTCAGGTGAGTGCTCTTGGCTCTGAGCACCCCGCTGGCCTCAGGTTAGAGCGCAGGTGGCTCTCATCTCCTTGTTCAAGCCAGCCCCTACTGTGGCCAGGGAAGGTCATGTGGTGTTTGATTCACCTGTGAAGGGGCCCAATCCCAGATGAGCCTTGGGGTTAGGTGGGCCAAACATGCTATGAGCCTGGGGACTCCCGACTGGCTCAGAGGAGAAGAGCCCCAGTTTCTGATTCTGTATTTTTTTTTTTTTTGACTGAAGAGCACAGGAGGCTCTACAAGGATCTGAAGACCCCAGTCTCCCAGCCCGCCCCTTCTCCACCTGTCCTGTGTGCTCACTGTGTTCTGTTATCATCCCCCAGCCAGTTATCCAGCAAGAAGTATCTTGGTCCACATTCATGTTCCTCTCTGGTACACAGACAGGGAGGACGTGGGAGTT